>JZKD02S0151335.1:661603-671889 GCA_000966675.3 Picea glauca | reverse complement strand
TCTCTG
Source organism: Picea glauca (assembly GCA_000966675.3). Taxonomy (NCBI): domain Eukaryota; kingdom Viridiplantae; phylum Streptophyta; class Pinopsida; order Pinales; family Pinaceae; genus Picea; species Picea glauca. The sequence continues at coordinate 671,883 of JZKD02S0151335.1, read as the reverse complement.
AGTTTTGTGGCATCTACAGGACCCCTTCCAGGATTTCTCACTTCCTCTACTCACTCTCTCACCTGGAGAGAGTTTCTCACAGGCCTGACAACCTGCCTCTTCAACCACAACCACCTCCCTCACTTGGGGAGAGTGTTGCACATAGGCCTGACAACCTTCTTCTTCAGCTCCATTCCAGCATAAGGAGGACAATAGTAAGGCTCATCAAGGAACAGATGAGGAAAGAAAGCCACACTCAATCCAAGAACTACATGGCCACAACATCCCACAGTCATGACACACACGGCACATATACATAGGATACTTCGGATTCACAGAAGACATGGATCAGTCCACGGGTTCTCACTGGGTTCACAGGACACACAAGTCGGGTTTTTTTCCATTCCCATGAGTGGTTTCTCGAGTGATCGCAGATGTACAGAGGCTAGTGACAGAGACCAATGATTTCATAAGGAGAATGGGAAAATGGTCGTACAAACAACCTTCACTATGTGTGGTTATGCAGATACAGACACAGAGGCCAAAAATGGGTTCAAACCTGCATCCCCACGAACTCAGGCAGAGGATCACAGAATGACAAAATGCTTCAAGTGAAGGATGGAAGAATGATCCGCGAACCCCCAACATAGTTGATGCTTCAGCTTTTAACTACATGCGCCCAAGTTGACACTTGTCTTCTTGGAGTTGCATGCATTCCCTTTTGCACACGTTCCTTTTCAAATAACTTAGGACAAAACTTGGTCAATTAACCACCTTATCCTTTTAGGAAATAATAATAAATTATTATCCCCTTTAGAGGTTATCCCCCTAGCTTAGCCCCTAGGCCCAACACTTAGCCTCCTCCCTTACCCAACCTTGTGGAAGCTTAGTCCCCCATCACTCTTTCTTCATGGTCGGTCGGCATGGAACGATGTTTATATTTTATTAATGATCTTCATAATTACATATACAAAAATCAAGCTCCTAGCCTTTAACACCTAGGCTCTCCAGCCTAAATAACACATAATCCCACCAGCTTATATACACTTGGCTCACCATCCTATAAACAAGATTACAATACATAATATAACTAGGGCACATCCTTGGGGTACTACATATGTGGTCTACATCAGAAGATCATAAACAAGTGTAGAGTCCAAGGAAGAAAGTCGAATATACTTATGAAGTGAGAGTGGAAGGGTGGAGCAAGGAAGGACTAAGGTCCTTTACTGATTAAATTTTGAAGATAGGAAGATGGTGCTTCCTAGGGTTTCCCTAAACCAGGGAGTTGTTGCTTCCTAAGGTTGGTGCCCTAAAACAAGGGAGTTGGTGCTTCCTAGGGTTAAATCCTTGAACAAGGAGATTGGTGTCTCCCAATCATTATTGTAACTTGTATTATTGTATTGATTTTATATTAAAATTTACTGTTGTTGATCAATTGTTGTTAATAAGATAAAATTATTAAAAATTTAAATAATTAACCAATATTGATTCACCCCCTCTCAGTATTGACCAAGTTTCCAACACCTATCACACTAGTAAAATCATCAGGAGGATCTGAAATTTAATGCATCTAAATTACATGTATATATATAAATTAATGTTCGACAACCATATGAATTGATAACGTTAATTACAACATATAAATGTAAAATTTATCCATCCATATTATCATATAATCATAAACAAAACTTGTTCATAAAATTTGATTAAAAGCATTCAAAATAGTGAAGGAGTTTAAGTTTCATCGTCATAATGCATGTTAATAAACTAGGTCATTTTGTCAAAGAAAATGGGGAACTACATGAGATTTTTTTGTAGAGAATAATTAGTGTCGTTAGAATTAGAGTGGATGTGATCCAGATGATTTTGAGAATGACATGAAGACAAAAATATAACTGATATATAACAAGGAAATACACAGAGATAATGCGGAGAACACAGAAATATAGTGAAAACCAACTTCTAGTAATGAACAAGAGAGAAAAACAATGTAGAACAAAAACGGGCAGAATGGAGTAGCCTATCTCTTAAAAGAAAGATATGTTGGATATGCTTCATTGATGCATGTGGGATAAATTGGAAAAAATTTATAAAATTCCATAGGCATGTAAAACACTAGGACTTCCAGAGCGGTCACCCATCCCAATACTACTCTAGCCTGAGCGCACTTAACTACGGATTTCTAATGGGATCCAATGCATTAACGCTATGTTGTAGGCATGTACATAAGAAAACTAGGAAATCATTACATAATGTATATAATTAACAAATGAAGATGACATTACATTCCATTCCCCGTCAAAAGAGTAAATGTCATGGTTTATCAAAACCACAGGCTCAAAATGGTGATTCAGTGGAAAAGGTGGATGGCCACAGAGATCCATCTGGATTAGGATGACATAAACTACCATGGATATTCCAATGGAACATTTTTTCAAAACATATCTTATAATATTATGAAATCTCAGACCATGCAAACTAATTTTCCTTATATCCTAGATTAATTAATTACTAGCTTTTCTTAAATTTATGAAATAATTGACATATGAAAATGAAATAAATGAGAAAAATAACACAAGCTATATTTTGGGAAACCCAATATGGGAGAAAACCTCACTAGAAGGTGAGGCCTATGATGTGCTCTCTTTTCTTTAGTTCTGGAAATGCAAATACAAAGAAAGAGGCACTCACTATGGAGTTAACTTTGATAGTATGGACTATATGGCTACTATATAATGTTTTCCTCCTCTATAATTCTCTCAAAATACCACTCCTAGATGTTCTTCTCAACTATGGAATGACTATCAGGCTAAATAATGGAACCATTTCTCCTCCTAGAGGCCTGTTATTTAACATAGCCTGATAGTCATCTAGGGTTAGCGTTTTTTCATCTGAAACCCTTAATTAGTGATAAGGTTTGGACCTTCTAGAATATTCTTGAAATTATGCACGTGGATATTTCCATGTGTGTGAGTAAAAGGGGATAACACGGCATCCACTCATACCATGGTGTTCAACAAGGTAGGTCAACTTCTGTGAGGCATAACTTTCACGTACAAGCTCCAATTGAGGTGATTTTTGCACCATTGGAAAGGTATCAGTGTGTATATCAACATCAAGGATGTGGGAGCAAATTTTGAATATTTTAACCCAAAAATATTCCATTTAATTCCTCATAAATGTCTCTGGAAGGCTCCAGACCCCAATTTTCCAAACTGGGACCTACCACTAAAATGGCCTTGCAAGTTGATTCCTCCAATTTTTTCCACATATAAAGTACCAAGATAGATGAAAAATTATATAATTATCCAATCCAAATCATACCTCCCCATTTAGGTAGGATTTTGGTCCCCAAAATATTTTACTAAATGATGTGAGGGAATTTTCATCTACCTTCTCCTTGGAGTACCATTTTTCCTTTCCCAAAAGTTGTCCTTTCAACTTGATCTACCAAAGGTCATGCTACCCCTGTATTGTATTTCTAGACCTCTTCTGCAAAACTATATATTTTTCAAACTCTGACTGACCTTCTGGGTATAAGCCCTATATGGTAGGTAGGACCTTATCCATCTCCTGATCCAACATGGAGGGCTCATAGAGTTTCAAATTCTCCACATTCACTATGAAGTAAATGTGCATTTATGGGGGTATACTAAGTCTATATGTGTTATATTCTACCTCTAATACCCCAAAAGGGACATACCACAAATCCATGATCTTCTTACCATGACCATGTACTCTTTCCTTATTAATTTGTAACCAAAATTTGTCTCTTACTTTTACTGACTTCTCAGTCACGTGTTGATCATGTCCAGCCTTATACTTTTCTTGTTAATTCTTTAACATCTCATGTACTTGCAAATGGATATGTCTAATCTTTTCAATGAATTTATATGATTTCAATGGTTCTCTTGTGATAAAATTCTCTCACTCCTCCTATATGTCCATAATTAACATCCAAGGGTGAAGGTGGAAAATATACAAAGCATGTTTCAAAGGGGGACTTACCAGTAGAAGTATGGACTTCTCTATTATAAGAGTGTTGAATGTAGATCATATTTTCAACCTAGGTATTTGGATGATTTTGATTGCAACCCCTCAAAAGTTGTACCAACATCATGTTGATTACTTCTTTCTTCACATCTGTATGTGGATGGAATGTTGTATATCTCTTCAACTTAATGTCCATATTCTCCCAAAGCGTAGTCCAAAAGGCACAATGAAAATTGGTATCTATGTCTAAGATGATGCTCCTTGGTATCCTAAAGTGCATACAAACTTGTTCAAAGAACATGTTTTCTTCTTATTTTCCTTTGATGGTATTTTTACAAGGATTAATAATGCACATCTTACTGAACCTGTCAACTACCACAAAAAGATAGTCATGTCCCTTTCTGGTTATTGGAAAACTACCCACAAAATCCATGAAATTTTTTCCCAAGGTCGAGTGAGTATAAGTAAGGGATGGTATAGGCCTTGATTTCTATTACTAGGTTTGTTGGTACAACTAAGTATGCATCCTCTAATATAACAAGATATATTTTATTTCATTATGGGCCAATACACACACCTTTTCAGGTTAAAAGTTGTATTCCCAACACCAAAATATCCTACAACCTTGGAGGTGTGTCCTCGATAAGTTGCAATATTTCACCTCTAGGAACACAGAGCTTGTATAGCTTGTATAGTAACCCATTATGGATATTATATTCAACCTTTTCGTCACCTTATTCTACATGAATTTGGCCCTATAGTTACTAAAAACCCTCTTTGAAGTCCTCATCTTCTGTGTATGCTTCTTTGTATGAATCATGGGTAAAAGGCTTCATGTGCATGAGAGTTTACAAAGCGGTAATATTGGATGTGGGTGGCCTTTAAAGCATGTCCAAAAACTTATTAGTGTTTCCCTTCTTATACTTGATGACTAGATGAAATTGTTTCAAAAACCCCATCCACTTGTAATTTTTAGTTTGTTGCAGCTTACTCTAAGCTTGCAAATACTACAGTGGTTGGTGATCAGTGTGTATAATGGTTCCCTTGTACATTAAATAGTGTTTCCAATTCTTAACAACTTGAACCAGGGCATATATTTCATTATCATATGTAGGGTAGTTCAAGACTCCCCCATGAAACATCTATAATTGATAGCATACTAGATTACCTCCTTGCATCAAAAGTTCTCCCATAGTATACCCACTTTCATATGTCTCCACTTCGAAAGCATCCTCCAAGTTAGGACATGTAAGAACCACTGCTTAAATAATATTTTGTTTTAGCCTGTCCAAATATTTCTGGTGATTCTTTCCCCACTAGAAACTATTATCACTCATTGTTATGGCGTGGAGTGGTGCAACTAGCACTAAAAAGGATGCTATGAAATTCCATAGGTACTTTGTTGCCAAAAAAATGATCCTAAATTTATTGACATTGGTAGAAACTCACCATTTTATGATGGCATCCATATTTAATGGTGTTGGAGTTACTTCACACACACCTAGGATTTATTTTTCCTAAGGTTTTTGTTTTTTTATTAGTCATAATTAGTCATTATCTAGTCTCCTATATTTTAGGAGAGAATATTCTACCTGGAGAATATTCTCTTTCAGTTCACACTTCAGTTTGACTAGTTGAGTTGAGTTAAGATGTTGCATTGGGATCATCACCATGCTAATTCGACCTTGCCCTGGTATCATCACTAGAGTCGCACATTAGCCTTGATTCCTTGATTTAACTCCTCACTACTTTCTGTTCAGTCAGTTAACTGAAGACTAGTTGACTAGTTAACTCAACTAGGTGGCAGTTCACTCCCATAACTACTTGAGAGACTAGAATAGGTGGAATTTCACTCCCGTAACTGCTGGTGTATGTTCAGATCACTCTAGACCACCATTATGGTGAATTGTTTCACCTCAAGTCGAACTCATTGAGTTATACAGAGTATATCATGTGTAAATTATTCATTATTCACAACGGTTAATGAGAATTCTTCCATTCTTTCTCTACTTCTTCTTCTTTTTCCAATTCTATCTGCAAATGTGTGTATTATTTTTTAACTAGATATATTATGTGCAGTTTCAACACATTTACATGGTATCAAAGCCAATGGACTGCTAATAAAAAGCTACACCAAAATTTTTTGTAGGTACAAAAGATTGAAGACAACAGAAAGATGGAATTCCAAAAAGAATTCATTCTTACACCTTACAACTATTTTGCATGGAAGGAGAAAATAGCCATACATATTTGATCCAGAGGGTTGTATAGGTTAACCATGAATACAGATACAGAGTCGACATCAGCCATAGTAAAATCCAAGTACATAAATCGCATGGATGAGGCACTCGGAACAATTTGCAGTCTTATTTCTCCCGATCTTCTTTTTCATATATCTTCCTGTAAGACTCCCAATGAAGCTTGGACCATCTTGGAAGGGATCTTTGGAAAATAGGATGAGATGAGGGGACACATGTTGGAGGTGGAGCTGCTCACATTAGACCCAAAACGCTTCGAGAATATCCAAGATTTCTTTACAAAATTCAAGGATTTACTTTCGCAACTCAAAGCTTGCGGGGTTGATAAATCGAAGGATGAGAAACAAATGGTTCTCACCATTCTCTCCAATCTTGGTCCTAAATTCGCTGTATTCGTATCTACATTCCATACTATCAGATTCACCTCTGGAGCCACTTGGAAGATGCCTTCTCTTGAGGACTTTATCAAATTCCTGACACAAGAGAAAACCAAGCTCATCAACATGGGTGCAATAAAAGTTCCAAGGGTGCATGCACTCACTGTGCATGATGGAAGCCACAAATATCAGAAATCTAAAGATAAATATAAGTGGAAATCTCATGCACATAAGAAGAAGGAAGGGCACACAAAACCCTTCACCGGTGCCTCAAGATCCAAAGGATAAAAGGGAAGAAAAGGAGAGAAATGCACATTCTGTCACAAAGGATTCCATTCGGAATCTGCATGCATGAAAAATCAAATAGATCAGATGGCTCAAATACTTCAGCAAAAAAACCTTGGAGATCGCATCCCCGAGGGTGCAAAGAAGAAGAAGCCAGAAGATCCGAATTCCAAGAAAGGCAATTCTAGCCATGCCTTGATTTCCATCAACTCCTCTCCCGATGCTTGGATCATAGATTCAGGAGCATCACATCACATGGTTGCCTTAGAAGCAATATATTCTTCATCATATTCATGTAAAGGTCCTCCTATTCTGATGGGGGAAAACTCTTCTGTCGAAGTCACCGACAAAGGAAGGATTGAACTCACCAACGAAAGTTTCGAGAATGTGTTGCATGTTCCCAAGATTTCTATCAACCTTCTCTCTGTGTATCAAATGATGAATTCCAGCACCGGAAAGAAATTCATCTTCACACCAAATTCCATGGACATCTATGACATGAAAACCAACTCCAAGGTTGCTACCGGTGAGGTAAATCATCAGTCTAGATCGTATACATTTTCTGAATTCATTGAACCTGATTCTGCTTTACTCCTTACTCATGTTGATGAAAGTACTAGGATATGGCACGAAAGGTTTGGACATTTTAATTTTAGATACATGCAACATATTAGCAAGCACAAATTAGTTGATGGTCTACCAGACATCCATTTCTCTAAGGGAGTATGTGAGGGATGTGTTCTCAAAAAACACCCTCAAGAGAAATTCGACAAGGGAAAGTCTCAGTGATTTTTCGCACCTTTAGATCTGATCCACAATGACCTCATGGGTCCTTTTCTGCATCCATAGATCAGAAAAGAGAGGTTTTTTCTCATTTTTGTTGATAATTTCTCATGTTTTACATGACTCTACTTACTCAGGAAAAAATCTGAGGTCTTTCAACACCTTAAAGATTTCAAAGCTTTGGTTGAGACACAGTCCGGAAAGAAGATCAAAGTCCTCCAAACTGATAATGGGAGAGAGTATGTGAAACATGAGATCCACAATATTTTCCATGAGGCAGGGATTCAGTTGCAGCATACAGTTCCCTACACTCCGCATCAAAACGGAGTTGTTGAGTAGAAAAACCGATCTCTAAAGGAGATGGCATCTTGCATGTTGCATGAAAAGTCACTACCACAAAGACTATGGGTCAAAGCACTTAACTGTGCAACATACATACAAAACAGATCTCCCCATAGATCTGTCAAGGATAAGACCCCCTACGAGGCTTGGAGTGGCCTCAAACCAGAAGTGACCCACTTTCATATTTTTGGTTCACGTGCATGGGCCAGGATTCCCTCTGAAAAGAGGAAGGCACTTGATCCACAAAGAACTGAGTGCATTTTTGTTGGATACCCTGACGGTGTGAAGGGATATCGACTTATTGGTCTTTCCTCGGACCGACTCATCATTGAGAATAGTGTCCAATTCGAGGAAAGTGTCTCACATGTACCTCAGCAGCCGCATGCAGACACCTTCACTCTTCCACCTGTCCGAGATGATGAGCATGCACATGTCGGCTCTTCTTCAGATGAGAGTTTTGATTCAGAGGAATCAGATGATTCAAATTTAGATTCAGAGTTAGTACAGTCAGATGTAGATTTAGAGCATCCAGATGCAATTGCAGAGCCATAGCAGAGACCCAAGTGTGCACAGACTACTTTTGAGGATGCATGGGATCTCGTCGGTGATCCAACCGATACTAGGAGGACTCGATCTAATTTCGAGGAGCCTCCTGTTGCACTCACTGCCACTGAACCATTGCCTTCAAGGCATCTTTTCTTGGTTCAGTCTTTAGATCCACAATCTTATGGCAAGGCTGCTAGAAATCCCTTTTGGGAATCCACCATGCAGGAGGAGTACAACTCCCTCCTCAAGAACTAGACTTGGGATATGGTTCCCCTTCCTTCTGGGAGGAAACTTGTCAGATGCATATGGGTCTATAGGACCAAGAGCACAGCGGATGGACAGATCAATAGATACAAATCCAGGCTTGTCACCAAAGGCTTTCAGCAGGTTTATGGTATTGACTATGATGAGACCTTCTCTCCAGTAGCGAAGATGGATTCCATTCAATTGGCCCTTGCCATTGCGACAACCAAGGGATGGGAAGTCCATCATATGGATGTGAAGAATGCAATTCTTCATGGTGATCTCTTTGAGGATATCTACATGGAGCAGCCCCAGGGATTTATGCATGACTCATCTTTGGTCTGTCGACTGAAGAAGTTACCTTATGGCTTCAAGCAGGCTCTGAGGGCATGGTATGCCAAGATGGACTCCTACCTATTGTCACAAAACTTTGTATGTTGTAAATCAGACCCAAATGTATACATGCTCAGGACGGTTGATTCACTTATACTTTTAGTTCTGTATGTCGATGATTTGTTGATCATCGGTTGCTCGACTTCAGCAATAGCTGCAGTCAAGAGGATTCTTCATGACAGGTTTTTGATGATGGACATGGTTCCACTACACTTCTTCCTTAGACTTGAGATCAGTCAGGATGCATCAGGCATCAAACTGTCTCAGGCCAAGTATGCACGAGATCTCCTTGAGAGATTTCACATGACAGACTGCAGGTCTGCTCCAACTCCTTTCCTATTAGGATTCAAACTTGAGGATGGCGAGGAGACTCCATTGGTTAACAGCACACGGTACAGACAAATAGTGGGGAGCTTGTTGTATCTCACACACTCCAGACCAGAACTCTCATATGTAGTTGGTGCAGTTTCCAGGTTCATGCAGGAGCCACATGAGTTACATTGGAAATATGCAAAGCATATCCTTTGATACGTACAGGGCACCATCACCTTTGGAATTCATTATGCAGTAGACTCTACATTAGATCTCATTGGGTTTACTAATTCTAACTGGGTTGGTGATAGCATTGATCTCAAGTCCACATCTGGTTACTCACTCAGTCTTGGTTCCAGTCCTATTTGTTGGCTGAGCAAGAAGCAAGTTTCCATTGCTCTATCTTTAGCCAAGGTAGAGTACAGATGGGTAGTTAACATAAACATTCAGGCTATGTGGCTACAACATTTTCTCACTGAGTTGGGCATTCAGTTTCATCGGTCGATCGTCATCTAGTGTGATAACCAGAGCACTCTGAAGTTCTACAGAGATCTAGTTCAGAGGCAGTGGACGAAGCACATCGAGATCTACATGCATTACATCTGGGACTTAGTACAAGAGGGGATCATCGACTTACAGTTCTGTCCTTGAGAAAAACAGACGGCAGACATTTTCACCAAGACCTTCACTGAGCAGAAATTCCATTCTCTGCGAGGTCGTCTTGGAGTGAAGGACATAGTTGCCTAGCAACTGTAGTTCTTCTTTT
>JZKD02S0151335.1:633344-661553 GCA_000966675.3 Picea glauca | reverse complement strand
GAATATTCCACCTGGAGAATATTCTCTTTCAGTTCACACTTCAGTTTGACTAGTTGAGTTGAGTTTAGATGTTGCATTGGGATCATCACCATACAACATTGGGATCATCACCATGATAATTCGACCTTGCCTTAGTATCATCACCAGAGTGGTGCATTAGCCTTGATTCCTTGAGTTAACTCCTCACTACTTTATGTTCAATCAGTTAACTGAAGACTAGTTGACTAGTTAACTCAACTTGGTGGCAGTTCACTCCCGTAACTGCCTGAGAGACTAGAATAGGTGGAAGTTCACTTATGTAACTGTTGGTGTGTGTCTAGATAAATCTATACCACCACTATGGCTACTTGGTTCACCTCAATTAGAACTCATTGAGTTATACAGAGTATATCATGTGTAAATTATTCATTATTCACAACGGTTAATGAAAATTCTACCATTCTTTCTCTCCTTCTTCTTCTTTTTCCATTTCTCTCTGCAAATGTGTGTATTATTGTTTAGCTAGATCTATTATGTGCAAGTTCAACACATTTACAAATGGATCTATCTTGAGCTCCCCTCCATTGATCACATACCCCTAATACAACAATGGTTGTTGATAAAAATCACATTTCTTAAGGTTATCCAACAAATGGTGATTTTTTAGAGTCTCTAACACCTGCATGATATGTCATAGTTGATCCTCCTATGTATAGATATAAATGAATATATCATTCAAATACACTATAACAAATGAATCTAAATATGGGCACAATACATCATTCATCAATCTCATAAATGTAGTTGGTTCATTACATAAACCAAATGGCATGATCAACCATTCATACAAACCTTGCCTTGTCTTGAAGGTGGTCTTCTAGGTGCCTTCTTTTTTGACACATAACTGGTGGTATCCTAATTTGAGATCCAAATTGTTGAATTACTTGGCTTGCTACAACTGATCTAGCAAATCATTAATCCTATCCAAAGGGCATCGATTCTTGAGCCTAATCTTGTTCAAATATATGTAGTCAATACACATATCCCAAATCCCATCCTTCTTGATTGTTATGATGATAGGTGACCCACAAGGTGAGGTTCTTGGTTGAATAAATCCCTACTCCAACAACTGCTCCAACTATTTTTTCACTTCATCTACTTCCAAAATAGACTATTTATACAAAGATAAATATTTATAGATTTTGTTTGTGAGGTTTCATTGTAAAATTGGCAAAGAAAAATATCTCTTTCCCTTCCATATCTAGAATTCATTGAATTCAACAATTGCATTGACATCTTTTCATTGCTTTGGTTGGGTCAAGATTTATAAACATCATCAAAGTTTCATCCATTTCCCTTTGACATAAAAACAACCATAAGAAATGATTTTGTAATTTAAAATTAACTACACTCTTTTATTTGTTAGAAAATGAACATTAGATAGGTTTAGGGCCTTGGAATATGATTGGAGAGTAAACTCTCTGAGGCCACCAAACAAAAACTAGAGTCATTAAAGAGTGTAAAACCTATTTTCACAACTAGTGTGTCGAGAACCTCCTCTAACACAGGATTTAAGCATGAGGTCGCATTGGGGCAAGCAGGGTGATTACCCCTCTCTACTTGTCTTAGTGTTTTATATGTTTCTTTGATTACTAAGTATACAAGGATTTCATTGGTGCCAAAACTATCTGTGAGGTGACAGTTTCAAGGATTCGAGCTAAGTTACCGTACCCTTATGTGTGGTCAGAACTATGATTGTTCACTCGGTCATTGATTGTGAGGTGTTATCCTTAGTGACCACTCCTTGTTATCCTACAAAGATTACTGTAGGTAGGATGTGCATGTTGTACCTAGGTCAGGAATTCATTCATAGTATCAGTTCCCTTGGAGGTTTACCACCTTAATAAGGCTACATGCATTGGTCAGGGTTGTTTTGTGTAGATCATCGTAATTTATCCTCATACCTTCCCTAGCCAATATTGTGGTGACTTCATCTCCCCCAGAGGGTTGGTTTTCAAAAGTTCCCCAAAGTCATTGTTTTTCTTGTTGTTGTTCTAGATTTTTTAGGGGTGTGCTCTTTGGTTCTGAATCTACATCGGCCTTAAGTTGATTTGTTTTTTGATTTTCACATATTATTTTCACTGTGGCCAAATCACCATGTTGGTCCCATTGATTACAAAGACTTGATCCCATCTTAGAGGTACAACCACCTCTCAAGCGACACGAAATAGGTGACCGTGAATTCAAAGAGTCCAGTATTTGGTTTGAGGATACTAGGCTTGTTGAAGCAGAAGTGGTTAATGAAATTCCTCCACCCAACTTTAACCGTCCTTTGACTAATCCTGACGCACCCATACTTATCCAGGTAATGGAACTTTTTAGTGAACATTTTTCTTTGTTCAACGACCCTCACACCATGTTGGGCACAAGTGTTTTTTCCAGTGTGGTTGAAACATCAAGCCCATCCACAAGCATGACTAGGGGCATCCCAGTCATCTCCATGTTTCCATCCTTGAGCATCATTACCTACACCATCTATGCACGTTTGTAAAGTTCCCTCTATTTTGGGGATATTGGTTGTGTCTTCTTTTCTGTCCACTAGTGTACCTAGCACTCCCATGCCCATCCCATCAATTACGATGCCCACACCTGGATATTCTTTCACTAGGGGGGTTGAGCCATTGTTTCAGCATGGGGAGTGAAATACATTCCACTTCCACCATTCCTATGAGTGGCTCGATGTTATCGAGTGCTGGTTTTCCCTTTGGGTGGAACATTCCTAGTGGTTTTGGGACTATCCCTAGTCAGTCTGGGGGAATTAATATATCTAGATTATTTGATTTCCCATGGGTTATCACACCATTCCTTGGGGTCATATCCCTTAGGGGAAACTTTTCACAATGTGATGGCTATCCATTCATCCATATATCTGATCGTGAGGGTTTCTTCCCTAGGGACAGTTTTGGGAATACTTTTCATTTAGGGTCTATGCCTACCCCTGGGGGAAATCCCCTTGGAAGAATGTCTAGTCCTAGGAGTATCCATTATCCTAGGATTTATTCCCTCCTATGGGCGAACTAACCTTCTAAAACATCACATACTTTCAGAAGCACAAACATGGGGGGACCTCAAGGTTCATTTGGGACTTAAGGAGCTTCATCCTCATCCCAATTTTCATTTTTTCATATGTCATTATCTTTATTGGTGATGTTGGAATTTCTGGATCTTTTGTGTCTGACAAATGACCCCATTTCCCATGACCGATCATTCCTTCTAATATCCCATCGGACATGCCGAAATTTGAAGGAAATCTAGGAGAATACCCCTCCACACATATAATGACATATCATTTGTGGTGCTCATCCAACTCCTCGATGGATGATAGCATAAGGTTGTGTATTTTCTATAGATCCATGATTGTAAGTGTCATCAAATGGTATATTGAATTAAAAGGTGCTTTGTTCAATAGTTTTAATGACTTGGTGATGGTGTTTCTAACGCATTATCAATTGACCATCTGGTGTAAGATAGGAACATATCTCTTGACATCCTTGCATGAATATATTTCCACTCAAATTTCCAATCATATTCATGAGTGGAGGAAATGACGTAGGATGATCAAAACCCATATTTTGTACCAACGCTTGATGAAGTGGCTCAAAAAATCTCTCTTACCACCCATTGACAAGGATGTTGTTATGGCAAGGGAAGCTACCAAAGACAAATCCATCATGTGTTCCTAGCACTAATATTTGATTTATTCTAAGTTAGGAACTCTCTATGATAGCATCCTACATGCTCCTTGACTAATGACAAATAAAAAAAAATCAAACACGTGACCCCATGTTGTTGGTGTGGTTGGTTTTGTCCCATGCCTCTCTAGGCCAACTAGATGACCATATGGGTCACATGTTTATCTCGTCACCCTTGTCGGATACCCTGTATAGTGCTCAAATTACTATGGTCCCCACTCATACCTCTAAGGTGAAATTTTGTAATCCACATAACTAATGAATCATGAACAACCTATAAGAAAGAAGAGGAACACATACTTCCTCTCTACAAGGGGACATGGAAGGTACCCCTCAATATGATAGGTCATCCTAGAATGCTACATTTTTCATGTGTGATTAGATGGTTTCACTCCAAACTCGAGTGTGAAACTACAAAAATCCCAATACTATTCCTACAGTGAAAGAGCCTACTTCCTCTTCCCATCCAGGTGACCCTCTTCAGATTGTGAATCCATCCTTTTACATATTGTTTTTCCCCGTGAAGGGAATTCTTCCATGTATGACTCATAATCCAAATGCATGGGTCAACCACAACTACAATATTGTGGAAGAATTGGCCCAATAATATAACATAAATGTATCAGATATGAAACCCTAAACACATAGATATAGTAGTACACAATTTCTATTAATGAGCGAAATGTACAAAACTGTAGAAATACAGAGTGAAAGACTCGGTAGAATGGTGGCAATTTATCTCTGAGAAGAGATGTGATGGCTACTTACATTCTCAAGAATATGATCATTACAATGAGGCTCTAAATGAATTTTTATCATTAAGAAAATCTAAAACCCTAACCTCGTAAGTTGAAAAGCCAATAGTTTTGTGGACCCTGTTTTGGGTAGTTTGGTGTATCAACTTCCCGGGGATGTAACGTTGGCATATGATCTTTGTTTGGGGCGAATGATAGTTCGTTGGAAAGGTATCATCGAGGATATTCATTTTGGGGGCTCAATAAGAGCCTTTAATCATAATTGAGGGGCTTGATCCAAAAAAAATCATTTAGGCCTTCAAAATGGCCCCGAAAGTTTAGGAACCGAAAAACTGCTAAAAAGAGTAAGTTGATAGAAAACTATTTTCAGCCAGTTGGAATAGGTGGGTGTAAATTTATTTAGTATATATCCGCTCTCATTTCATGCCAAAATAATCTGGATCAGGTATTCCTCCTTGCAATCAATAATGGGTTTACATCATTGATTCCTAATTGATTGATTGATTCTATGAGTTGTAGACATTGGATCCTCTATTCACATTCGTTAGATTGCACTAGGTACCTTGGGGCCCATTTTCATCATCGGTGGGTTCCATCACATGTGTTAATGGTATACCTCAATGACCAACAATCATATGGTTTCTACCATGCTCAAAATCAACTCATCTATTTTCATGACTGTAGAATCGTACCATCGGGGTTTGGGATGAATACCTTGGGTTCGGGGCCACATCGTTCTTTCATAGCACCACTCCCAAGTTGTGATGGAAAATATCACTTATATATGAGTACTTTGAAAACTTTGGTGGCACTCTCCTCGGTTCTCATTGTCTTCTTGATGTATATGTTGTGACATAGATACACATTGTATTTTCTCATGACTATGATCTACTTGATGACACAGATCCACCATGTATTCTTTCATAACCATGATCTTGCATTTCATGTCATGGATCCTCAATGTATTGTTTTGGAAGACATGATTTTATTGTATTATGAGTCTTGGTATGTCTACCTTGGGGATGGTCTATACATGTCTTTATCCTTGGTGTTTGATTGCAGATACTATTTGACCTCTTGACCTCTTTGCTCTCTCCTCAGGATGCCTCACATTGGTGATAGTATATTGTAATGTGTTTCAGACATCGATTCCTTTCTCGACTTCACACATCAAGGGGAATATATTATAGACTTAATTTCCATCCTACAATGTCAGGAGGAACTTAGCAGAAGATGAAAGTTGAAACACACTCTTCAACTTGGGATTCAGTCAGTTTTTGAAGGGTGTCTCTAGTCATCTTTATGACAACCAATGATATTTCACTTGTCAATAGTGTTAAACATATGACATCCCCTGTAACCTTCTATATTTGCAGAGTTTCTAAGAGGTAAGTGAGGCATGAGTTGGTTCTTTGTGGCATGAGCCTTGGAATTCACACCATTCAAGTCTCCATTAGTCTCTAGAAGATATAGAAGCTCTCCCAAGCCTCTTCCAAGAATTTATATAAAGAAGGACAATCTTGAGCATGAGGAGGAAGAATCATTTACAGATACATGTTGCCAAAATTCAGAGGTACTTCTCCATTCTACAACAATCATAGTCTGATTACCTTGTCTAGTTAAGAAGTTGAGAAGGATTAAGGTGCAAGGGGAAAGGGGGAATGCATATACACCTAAGCTAATCACATTGATGTATTTCTCTCATTTGAATTAATAGATCATTGGTTTACCCCTGTGAATAATTGTATTTCATTCATGAATGTCCAGATCTAGTTTATTCCTTTTTAGATCATGTTATATCCAAGTTAGGTCTAGGATTCTAATGCTAAGAAAAGAAGTAGGAAGGCATTGTTTGTCACTTGTGTGCAGGTAGAAGGTTGTAAGAGTTGGAACAAGAACTTCAGGATTGCAACAACTAGGATGCACAAGGACGACCTTCAGAATTAAGGTATGCCATCCTACCATTTCTTGGTATAATTGTGAATCTAATTGCTTGTTTCTAGGGAGAACCATAGAATTCTAGCCCAATGTCTGTCTAGGATCAATAGGCATATCCTGGGGAGATATTACTATCCAAATGGTGAGATATTCTTCTTAACAATTGCAATAAAGGAATAGAGAGGAAATAAATTATAAACAAGATTGGGAGAAGGAATTTGTGCACTTGATTAGGTCAAACTCATAGATTATGGTTGTAGAGGTACGCCTCAGTGAAAATGTCTCATTGAAAATGCCCCATGAAAATTCCTCCCTGAAAATGCCCCATGAAAATACTTCGGTGAAAATGATCCGTAAAAATACCCTAGTTAAAAATCCTTCTCAAAATACTTGAAAATGCCAAATTTACAACATTCCACTTCAACAACAATAATATAGATCTGAATTCATAAACCTCTGCCTCAAAAAAAACCTTCAATACCAAATTTACAACATTCCACTTCAACAACAATAATATAGATCCAAATTCATAAACCTCGGACTCAAAAAACCCTTCAAATAATATTATAAGTTGTAATATCAATATATGCATATGACTCAATCATACAATTTTATTCATAACTTTATGATCCTTACTCAATTTTGTATTAGCCTTGTGACACAACAAAGTGTGTGGATTGAGAAATCTTAGTTGCCGTGTGTTTGAACATTTATGTGATAAGATATAACATTCATTGTGGATTGAGAAATCTTAATTGTTATGTGTTTGAACATTTATGTGATAAGCTATAATGATAAGATATAACATTTGTTGGCACTAGAAGTCACCCCTGGATTGTTGTAGAGGTAAGCCCAGTACCCATCAGTTTATATGTCACAATGAATCATTTTAGAGGAGATCTAATGGATGCAGTCTCAAGATTATATCGCTTTAGCTCAGAAAACTGGGTTGGTGCGCATATACAAATGAGGTCTTGATCTAACTTTAGTTAGTAAGTTTGCATAGTGGTGAGTAAGCGGAAGATCATGAGGATAAATGTGAATGCCTTCCATGGACATCCGGTCTTCTAGAAGCCTACAAAGGAAAAGTTTCATATATAAGATTCTCTTAGATATGAAAACTTCAGGAGACTAAAATGTTGCGACAGTACTGCAATCAAACCTACATTACATTACAATCACAACATTCGACTGGATCATCCATGCCCGAGCTTTCAGAATCAGAGGCAAAGGAAATGAAGGAGAAACTGACTACCATTAAAAAATAAGTCTCAAGTGATAATACACAACCAGAGAACCAGAGGCCTCATCAAAACTTTACAATCGGGAGCAAAGCTCTACCATCGACCCTAACAAAACGGCAAAAATGCCTACATATACTCAAAACTAGCTCTGACTGGTGAAGATGTGATCATGTCACGCATTTAAGGCTTTGCGTTGAAAAACTTCTTTGTCAGGCTATGCATGTAGATGTTGGTCAGACTGCCCATGTAGTCTTTTGTCAGACACGATCTCTGTCAGATGAAACTGACAGTCTGCTTCTGCAATTTGTACCCTACTGACCTTCTATTTAAGGAAGGAGATGATGTCTCTCCCACCTTCCTTATTTACATTAACTGCTGCATCGAGATCTGAGAGGCCCGAGTCAACTCTACATCTGTAGGGCGTGGCGGCCTCTTCTTCGTTGTTTGAGCTTTGCCAAATTGCCTGCGGTGGAGTTATGCGGGCGGATGTGGACGAGGATCTGGCGGGGACAATTGGTGTGATCGACGTTGAAATGAGATGAGAGATGGCCATGTGGACAAACGCGACAGAGGAAAGGTGATTGGGAAGGCGCAAACAATAGGATGTTGGCGCTGAGCTGTACAGGCATGCCGACGGAGTGGCACGAGAATGTGACATGGAGACCGGGGAGAGAATGCGAGGGTAGGCGTAGTAGGGGCAATCCGATGAGGTGGAGGTGAGAGGGAGTATGAGGAGAGGACACCTAGTGGGAGATGGTTGGCAGAAGTGAAATGGGGTATGACATAGAGGTGAGTGGTCGCCAAGTGTGCAGTAATGGGAGGCAGAAGGGGAGTGGGAGATGTGACAGGCAGAGGTGAGAGACGGAGTGGGAGACAGATGTCAGCGGGAGACGAGAGCAGTATGAGAGGGTGGCAAGCAGTCTACTCGGAGGGGTTAGGCAGGGGGTCTGAGTTCACGAGGAGGCACCACGATAGTGGAGGGCCCGCATTTGAAAACCACCAACTCGGACCCCCCTCCCCCCCTTTTTAAAGGTAGAACGTCGGGGGGGTCTGATATGGATCCTGCGCCGTAGATCTAGGCGCACGGATCTCAGCCGCTTAGATCTACGTGTTGCTTAGCATGACGCGCCCAGGCCCCAAAACTTAGGATAAGTGGGATTTTGTGGGTTTTTAGCTCGCCTCTTACCCTTTTTTCGCCAAAGGGGTCAATTTCTTGGGAAAACACCCCCCTTACAAATAAATGTGATAACAACATTCATTATGGATTGAGAAATCTTAATTGTTATGTGTTTGAACATTTATGTGATAAGCTATAACATTCATTTATTCATTTACATAGTTAGTCATTAATTTGATGTTCATATGTTAACTATGTAACCATAAGCCTCACTCCATGTTTATTGATTAATTATTTTTTATATATTTGAAAAGATGATATTGATTTATTTACATTTAAATAAATTTTAAATTTGAAGTTTTTTTTTAATAAAATAAAAGAGTAATTGGGGTAGTATTAAGTTTCATATATGAGATTAAGGTTAAATGCTATTAAAAAGTATATGAATTAATTGGAGATAGACTTAACAATGACTACAAGGGATATTGGTTTTCTTAGGGATACTATTTAGGTTGAAATCGTCTTATTGGTCCTCGAGTAAGATCTAAAATTGTTTTTGATTGGATAAGAGTTTATCTTCCTTGGACGTAAAGAAATAGGTTAACGACCCAAAACCCAGAGACATTTGGCAAGAGTAAAAGTATACTCCCTTACGAACCACCGACAAAATATATTTCAAGTGAAGTGGTTTTCCTTAAATAATAGTTACTATTCATTTGGCATTCACCCATAACAACAAATAATAACTATCTTTATTATTATAATAAGTTTTAACAACTTAAAAAAAAATAATAACCATAACCACAAGTTTACCTTATAGGCAACCTTTAATAATGAATTTTTAACCTTTAACTTCTATTTTATCTCATATTGTGATTCTAAAAGATGAAAGATGAATTTATATAAAAAATAATGGATACATATAAGGAGTTTAAATAACAACGAAGAAAAACAAATGTTTTTTTAATAATATTATAAAATAGAATAAAATTTTATGAATTGTATATTATAAAAATTTATAAAATAAAATAAAATATTATTAAAATGATGTGATTTAAAAATTTGAAAAATATTTGATTATAAAATAATTTTAAATAATTTAATAATTAAAATTAATTGACCATAATCAAAATAGTATTAACAGTGAGCATGAGGAATTGTCTCTCCATGAAGCACAAAAGATGACGAATAAGGAAATTAATTGAGAAAGGTAGATAGATAATATTGATATGTATAAAAAATAAAATTATAAAATATTAGTGTTAGTGACTCTATTTGTACCATTCACCACTAGAAAATTATTGAGATTTTATGGAAAAGATAATCATCCTATGGTTGCATTGATATGGTGTCATTTTTTATGATTTTAGATGAGGGGATAATGGATTTATGAAGTGGATAGATGAGTATGGTGTTTTTGGTATTGTATTTAATGTTTTATTTTGTGATATTTTAGTTTGGATTTTAGAAATGTATTGGATTAAATTATGTATAAGTTGTAAATACATAGTTATAGATATCGAAGTTGAGTTATGTGGGTTTAAATAAATTACTTTATTTGTAAATGATGTAAATATGTTATTATGGATTATTGGTTTGCATTTCAAGTTCAACATTTGACTAATGAATGGTTAGACATATTTATGATGAAATATATTTACATGACTCATGTGTTAGACTTGCCACAATGGAACTCAATGTATGTGAATATTAATGTTGGAATATTATATATAAGGGTCCAAAATGGTTGTGTCCAAAATGGTTGTAGAGAACACAAGGTTATGATTCCACCAAAGGGGAAGAGAGAAGTGGGGTTATGGAAAATTAATCCTCTATTACCAAGCATTTGTGTTAGATCTTATATGTTTTCATTATGAGCCTTAAATGAAGCCATTTACCTCCATTGACTTATAAACCCAATCATCGAATGCATGCAGAGGTTGGTGGGGATCTCTAATCATGTAGTTATTGAAGTGTGGGATCATTACCCTCACTATGGGGAATTGTAAAAGTACTTCATTTATTCATTCAAAATGAATGTCAATGATCATTTCCCTAGAGTCTCTCATTTTCCATTCATTCATTGGATCATTCTCATGTTCATGCTCTAGACTTCTCATGCACTATTCTCCATTTCTTAACCATGGACCAACTTGGAATTTGACCAAATCAACATAGTGAAGAGGAAAATTTTAGACTTTGGATGAGAGATAGATGGTTGGGAGAGCATATATGTTGAGCAAGTTAGGAATCCTTCACCCACTATGTGTATGTTGCTCATTGGAAGCTTATAAGCCAAGTGTTATTTTGTAGACTATTCCTAGAATGAATTCAATGGATTTGACTCTTTCAAACGACACTAAAGAGCATCGGAAGGGAAGATCGTCCTTGCAATGTGTGGGGTAGTGGAGGAGAGTGTCATGGTTGTTTGGTGGCTAGATGAGATGATTGGAGATCTCTATAATGAGCAAATTGACTAAGTATGAGAGCAAATGTATTGAGTTGAGTGCAATAGAAGCCTGTAGTTTGGTCCCTTCACCTTAAGGGCCTCATAGCCTGGCTTGGGGTGCTATCTACATTAGATACCTATAATTAAGTGAAAATTTGCTTATATATAATTAGTTTCTTAAATTATTTTCTATTAATATGTCATTAGTTTTTTAAATTATTTTCTATTAATATGTCATTAGTTTTTTAAATTATTTTCTATTAAACGATCAATATTATGTCCTTGCTTGTGAATGTACAAATTAAAGTTATTGAATGTGCACTTTATGTGTATATTATGTTTAAATATGGTTATGGACATTGAATTTCCATGAATTTTCAATTAAGCCACACTTATTTAATATATTAATTAATGTTATTTTTTTACAATGTGCACTTTATATGCCTATTATGTTTAAATATGATTATGCCATTGAATTTCCATAATTTTTTAATTAATCCGTACTTATTTAATTATATTCCATATTATTATTGCACTATACACACATTTATTTAATTATAATTTTTTTTAAAGACATTTTTATTAAAATTATAAAAATAACACATGGTTGAGGTCCTAAGCAAAGACGCCGCATACTTCTTCTAGCATTCAAAATTGAATCCCTGTTGAAATGAACATAATGTCTTGTAATTAGGCTTTGGTTTTGGTTGGGAACCTTGGATTGTGTTAATAATGCATTTTGTAATTAGGTGTAAGAAGAGTTACTTTAGACCATTTATTATATTTGAATAATGTAAAAGGTTGTGTTAAAAAACATTACGCTTTGGTTGGGAACCTTGGATTGTGTTAATAATGCATTTTGTAATTAGGTGTAAGAAGAGTTACTTTAGACCATTTATTATATTTGAATAATGTAAAAAGTTGTGTTAAAAAACATTAGGATTTGGTTGGGAACCTTGGTTTGTGTTAATAATGTAATTTGTAATTAGGTGTAAGAAGAGTTACTTTAGACCATTTATTATGAGATTTGAATAATGTAGAAGGTTGTGTTAAAAAACATAATGTTGTGGATGGTATACAAAGTTTTCAGTCATTTAACGTTATGATAACGATGAGAAACTATAATGCTATGGAAATAGATCAACAAATATAATATTTATAATAAAAAAAAATTACAATAGAAAGAGATGATATGATGGGATACAAAGCTTTCAATTTCTTTTTAAAGTCATTTAACGTTATGGTAACGATGAGAAACTATAATGCTATGGAAATAGATGAACAAATATAATCTTTATAACAAAATGAAAATAAAAAGTGTACGATGAATATAAAATAGGAAATAAAAATTAAAGTGTTTTTATATAAAAATGTGGTTAATAAAGTAGTCCATATTATTTTAGAAAGAATCTGAATATAATCTTTATAACATATAACATAAAAAAGTAAAAAGTGCATATGAATGATAAAATATAAAATAATAAAAATTAAAAATTAAAAATTAAAGTGTTTTTATATAAGAATGTGGTAAGTGTCTAATTTAAAGTAGTCTATATTATTAGTCCATGTCGTAGGTATAGAGGGACTATAGAAATCGATAATGTGTTGACTACATATTAGTTTGTCCTTTAACCTGAAATATTTGCACAATACCTATAGTTGGAGCTGTGGAATTAAAAGCATATATTTTTATATATTAAAAAGTAACATATATGTATTGATCTGATTGGATGAGAGATTGGAGGTCTTATTGTCGGCTTCACTATTCCCAATGTACTATATGGCAACATATCCAAAGTTCTTCTCGTAGACAGTATTTTTTAATCATATATTTTTCCCTATATTGCTTGAAGGTCAATTAATGCTAGCATTAGTTGGAATGTTTGTATTACCATTTTCTGCTAGGCGAATATATCCGTAAATTTTCATATGTACTAAGCATATTGAAGTGTTTTGATATCCAAGCTTTGTAGTGATTGAGAATTCCAAATTTTATGGCGTCTTTGGTGGATGTATATTTGTTGAAATGTATTGACACTTATTCTGAGATGTCTCAATAGGCCTGACAGCGTAAATGTTTACATGACGCGACGTCCTCCAACACCCCTGACAGCTTAAATGTTTGCATACTATAAGGTCCTTAGACAGTCTGACAGTCTTAAATGTTTATGTGAATACGCTTCTCGAAGTACATTTTTCCTCGAAATTTTCTATACAGTGACAGTGAATTTACACAGTCTTGTTTGTCCACCGCTAGTTCGACAAACATTGTATGTTTCATCCTTGTTCTACCATTGAAGCTACATACATTGTTTGTTGGTTCGGTGAGTGCTTCTTCTTCGCTGGTTTGTCGGTTGCTTCCATTGTATGTTTCATCCTCGTAATCATTGAAGCTACATACATTGTTTACTAGTTCGGTGAGTGCTTCTTCTTCCCTGGTTTGTCGATTGCTGCTTGTTGTTGTTTCGCTCACGATTCGACCTGCGCTTCTGCATTTGATCATTTCAGAGTAAGTTTCGATGCCATAGTTTCATTTTGTATTGCTTGTTTGTTGTTCAGTGTTTGCATTTTGCAAGTAAGAATGTTTGCTTATTTGTAGTCACATGTTCCTTGTATGTTTTCGGTTCCTTTTGTGCTTGGGCTGCAGTTTCGTAATCGTTGGAGATACATATGTTGTTCACGGGCTCGGTGGTTCTTGTTGGTTCGTTGGTTCGTGGGTTGGTGGTTATGTTTGTTTGGCTGGGGTTTTCACTTTGGGGCCCTGGGGGTGCAGTTCGGCATGTTCATGCTTTCTGGCTGCTTTGGTCCTTGTTGTTTTCTTTTGTTTGATTCGGCCTTGCAGGGTTAGGGTGCAACGGTGGTGGTTGGAGCTTT
This sequence comes from Picea glauca, assembly GCA_000966675.3. Lineage (NCBI taxonomy): Eukaryota > Viridiplantae > Streptophyta > Pinopsida > Pinales > Pinaceae > Picea > Picea glauca. Next base: position 647,445 of record JZKD02S0151335.1, on the reverse strand, counting down.
TCTTTTTTCTTTTTTTTTGGATTATTATTGTTTTTTGGGGTGCTTTACAGTGTTTAGACCCTGCACCCACGAGTCGACATGCAGTTGTGTTATTTGTCATGTCTGCTAAGGCCGATATCTTTTATTCTATGAGATTTTGCTGGTGCTCTAGTCCTGCCATGAAAGAAAATAGTTGCATGCAAAATTGTTGGAGGATTACATGTGAAGTTACAATATCCGTTGTTTTTTGTTGGAATAAAGCATATGTATGTAGGCTACATTTATAAACCATGTATGGCCATATGTGTGGATATGACATTACATGTTCTTTATCCTCTACATAGACTGGTGTGTGCATGATAGAATTTGTGTTGTGCTTGAGATATGATATGTGCAACAAAGATTCTGCAAGATTATATTTTGATGCCTGGAAGCATGTCTGGGTGGTTTTCCACGAAAAACTGAGAACTTGTATCATGGGCACAACAGTTTGTGTATAGGATAAAGAACATGGTTAAAGGGCATATCTGGATAAATTGCCAGGGAAAACCAAAAATCGTTTAGCTGCAGCCATGCAATTGCGTGATATTTTGTGCCTTGTAATATATTTTGGCCAGGGAAAAAAAATCTAGATGTTTAAAGCCATGGATAGAGAAGCGCAAAGGTTCATGTTTCTTCCTTTCTAGACTGTTCGTTCAGTTAGTTTTGTTGTGTGTACATATTGCTTGTTCTTCGATGAATACCAGCTTCCATTGATGTTCATTGAATTTTGTGCGTTCCCACATTCAAACAAATAGAGTAGCTGGAGAAAATGAGGGAGTCTTCACTACATCGACTAAAGAGGATATAGAAAGGTGCATGCTTGTATTGTTGTTTCATATTGCGTTGTTTTGTATTTCATTTATGGTCTGTATATGTGTTAAACTAGTTGCATGTCTTCCTACATGGTAAGTTATCTTGCTTACGTGCGTTCCTTTTTGCATACTAAGTTGGTTCATGTCCATTGTGTTTGGGTTGCATTGTTGCATTTAAACAAACATAATGGTTGGACAGGACGAAGGACTCTTTGGCGGGTAAATAGACATGTTTCTCTTTATTTTAGATGTCTGTCTTCATACTAACTTACCTTCGTGTCCATTGCATCTTTGACATTGCTTCCTTGGAAAAAACAGGTTTCTTAGACAGGGAGATGAATTATTTTGTGCAACAGCAGAGGGTTCTGTGGTGCAATCTTCTAAAAAGTATACCAAGTGTGTTGGTAAATTAAATATACAAACCGGGTAGGGGAATATAATATTATACTTGAAAACAATGACTTTTTAGTAATGGGCCTTTCTGCGCTCCCTATTTCTAGTTTTTCCATTTTCTATTATCCCTTTTGTTTTCTAATTCATCTGCCTAGTGTTCTTTCCAAAAATTCCTTCGTGCATTGGTTGGTGGACTAACGAATTCACATATGTGGTTGTGCTTCTACCTTATTCCATAGTTACCCACTTTCTTGATTGTGGATGCAAGGCTGACAAGTTGAAGATTTCTCCCTTGGCTTATGGGGGTCCGCGATATACAGATTGGCCATGGTGCCCCGCGCTCATGCCCTGTTTACTGTTAAACATTTCTCCAATTAAAAATTTCAGATGCATACAATTTTACGGTTATTTGGTCCTTTCGATGGACAATATACACTGCATATGCTTGTTTAGTCCTGATGTTCATCTGCACATGCTTGCATCAGAAAAAGTTGGACTAGTGACACAGGCATGAGCAGTCAGTCATCCCAGACATTGGCAGACGGACAAGGCCAAAGGTAAAGATGCATATGCTCTACTCTTACTTTGTTTACTAAACAAATTTGTTGGGCTATATATTCATCTATGGCATGGAAGATATGATGATGTCATCTGCAATACATGGTTTGCATCTCGCAATAAGTATCAACAAGTACAAGTGAGATGTCGAACGTGCTGCATGTTTCGCAGACTAAGAGGTGTGGTTGCAAAACTCTGGCTCCATAGTTCATCAAAAATATGTGTGTACTTGTAGCACACTACCATTCACTTTAGTTTTCCTGTTCAAAAAACGTCACCAAGTCTAGAGTTGTGACATTCAAAGTACTGTCAATAGAGGGCTTGAACAACCACCAAACTGGACAAGTGTTCGTCAGGGACACAATGATTTTCTATAGAAACTACTTGGAAAAGGAAAACAAAAGTAGATCCATTATGCGTGCTAACATGACAGACAAGGACGCCATGATAACAGTGAAACTGACTATTCCTCCGCAACTTGTCCAGAAACATGCAGAAAAGATATTGCCGTGTAATGGGATATCCATTACAAATTTCAATATATTGCCCAAAACAGTATATGACCATGGTGATTGCGATCGAATTATTTCGCTCAACGAAACAATCATTGTGGAAAAAATTCCCGTTGTTTGTTCAGAATATTGTTTCGTCCCGGACTCGACTATCATCCAGCTTGCACAGAGCACTGATATTTACCCAATCAGAACGATTGGGGTTGTTGTCACACTGGCGAGAAAATTTGGCTTGCAACATATTCTCCATATAAAGGATGGAGAGTCTGACAATGATAAGGCAATGGTACCTCTTTTCATATTCAGTTTTGTCCTTTACTTTCGCATGTGCATGTATGTCGGATAAATTACACAAATATTGCACTGTTCCATGTTGTTGCTACAATTGTTCGATACGTATTCATATATGTTTTCGTCAATGGAACAACAATTTCATAGAGGGCAAATTCCACTTATGTTGTTCAAAAATATAACAAAGAAGAGGGATGCTAGAGAAAGGATCTTTCGGACAACCTAGGCAACTTTTGTAATAGAGTTGCGAGCAGTTATAGTAGAGGATATGAAGAAACTAGCTATATCTACAACTTTTGTGCGTATACACCCACAAAATCATCCTCACTTTGCTTATAGAAATAGCCTTCAACAAATTTATGTGCCTGCTTAATTTTATTTTATTTTTTAAAGGGGAGGGGGGTGTGTAGTTGTGTATTATGTTTTTCAATGTATTAATCCCTTTGCTCGTGTTCCCAGGTTGAAGGTCTTTTAGTTGCAACCAATGTGTACTCAACCCCCTTTGAGCCTGTATGTGCAAAATGCAACTCTGTTGCTTTTGCCTCTGCTTTGATAAGTGATGATACGATTGATTGTCTGCGATGCGGTGAAAAATGTCCATATATATATGGACATTGTGTGAATGTTGTTATCCGAACCATGGGCAACACAACCGTGCATTGTACGGTTAGGCGGCCTCTGTTACAAAATGTTCTTCCTAAGTTGACAGAGTTGTCGTATGAAACGTATCTACAGAAAAAGGCAAGCAGTGTCTACATGTTGTAGCAGCTTCGGATACACAACAAATTCACCTTGAATGAGGACAATGCAATTTTTCATATTGGCTAAAGAAGGGGAAAAATTATATATATATCAAACTTTGGCAGGAAATGAAAATACCTCATGTGTCTCTGTAACATTTGTTCAACATCTAGATGAATGTTCGTTGTACTTGGCCCATATCTCTGTAATCCCCATATATAGCATGTTCCTGGTTATTTTCTACTGGGAACATATACCAAATGCAAGAGAAAAAGAATGCGACGAAATCTTTTATTTGTATATCAAATTGTTTGGTGCAAAGGTCGATGGGTTATGCTCTATGAAACCTTCTAGGAACTTGCTTGCGGCCTGTTTAAAGTATGGTTGGTTCTTGGTTATCTTCTTTGTCTGTCAATTTGTATACAATGGAACTCCAACTATTCTTTGGAGGACATAGAACAATATAATTGAATTTTTTAGCTAGCTAGCCCGTAGATCCACCTGATAATTTCTATGGCGTTGTGACGCAAATGCACTATGTGGTTTGCTTTAGCAGATTTCCTTGATCGATGAACTTGGTCAAATTATTGTTCTGAAATAATTTGAAATCAACAAATATATAGTGTGTGAAGTGCAACTATCCTATCATAGCAACAAGAGGCTCTTAAAATTCAAATTGGTCATTGTTTTGGCATTTTTTCTTATTCGATGAACTTGGCAAAATTAATATCCTGGAATAATTTGAAATCAACGAATATATACTGTGTGGAGTGCAATTGTGCTATCATATGAACAAGAGGGCCTTAAAATTCAAATTGGTCCTTGTTATGCTTGCGGTGATAGAATTTTATAAAAACTTTCTTTTGTTTGCTTCATTTTTTAAAAAATAAGCGATTTAACATCCTTTAATAATTTAATGTAATTCACTTGTACAATATCAATAGTTAATATTAATAATTTAGTATTTGAAAATAATGTTTTTAGATAAAGTTAGATATGATGAGCATCCCGAAACAATTGCAATCTTGAACCCTCCAGATGCTGAGTCCGCAAGTCCGCCTGTCAATTTGTATATCGCGGAAGTCTGGGTGATATTTGCAGAACGCGGAACAAAAGAGGCTCAAATTTCAGCCCGCCAAGCCGAGAACCCGCAATCCAAAAAGTGCCCAAGTATAGAACAAGGGATATGCATATGCTCTATAAAATCTCGTCCATATTTTCTAAAAGTACATGTTTACTATGTATTCGTCATTTGTCGGAAAACTTTATATCAGTCGCCCGACTAGATTGTACAAACTTTCTCATCTAATTAAACTTTGCAATATCAAAATTTAATATTAATAATTTAGTATTGAAAATAATGTTTTTAGATATGTTAGAATCCCTAAACAATTGCAATCTTAAACCCATCAGACGTAGATTCCGCAAGTCCTCCTGTCAATTTGTATATCGCGGAAGTCTGGGTGATATTTGTAGAACACAGAACAAAAGAGGATCAAATTTCAGCCCGCCAGTTCGAGAACCCGCGATCCAAAAAGTACCCAAGTATGGAAAGAGTGATCCGCATATACTCTATAAACTATCGTCCATACTTTCTAAAATTACATGTTTTCTATGTATTGGTCGTTTGTTGGAAAACTTTTATATCATTCGCACGACCAGATTGTACAAACCTTCTCGCCTAATTAAATTCTGCAATATCAAAATTTAGTATTGAAAATAATGTTTTTAGATATGTTAGATAGTTGGTAGGGATTAGCATCTATAAACAATGGCAAACTTGAACCCTCCAGCTCTCAAGTCCATCTGTCAATCAGTATATCGCGGAACTCTGAGTGTTATTTGGAAGACATGGAACAATGAAACTGCAATGTTGAGTCAGCCAGCTCACAGGTTTGCTTGTCAATTTGTATATCGCAGAATTGTGAGTGGTATTTGTACAACACGGAACAATAGAGGCCCAATTTTGAGCCTGCCGGCCCCAGAGCCCCCGATCAAAAAAAATGGCTAAATATGGAATTCATACGGGATCGCTATGGGACAATAAAAGTGTAATGTTCAACTAAACAACCTGAGTATGCCTGTCAATTTGTATATCGCGGAAGTATGTGTGCTATTTGTAGGGCACGAAACAATAAAACCTCAATTTTCAACCCGCCAGGCCACGAACCCGCAATCCAAAGAGTGCCTAAGTATGGAATAAATAATGTGCATATGCTCTATAAAATCTCATGTCCATACTTTATAAAAGTACATGTTTACTATGTATTTCTTGTTTGTCGAAATTTTTTTATATCAGTCGGTCCACCAAAATGGACAAATTTTGTCCTCTACTTAAATTATGCAATATCAATATGTAATATTGATAATTTAGTATTGAAAATAATGCTTTTTTATATGTTGGATAGTTGATAGGGATTGTCATCCCTAAACGATGGAAAATTTGAACCCGGAAGCCCTCGATTCCATCTGTGAATGTGCATATCGTGGAAGTCTGAGTGCTATTTGGAGGACACAGAACAATGAAAGTACAATGTTTAGCCAGCCAGCCCGAGAGCCCCTGATAAAAAAAGGTGGCTAAATATGGAATTAATACAGGATCGCTACAGAACAATAAAAATGCAATGTTCAGTGAAGCAGCCCACAAGTCCTCCTCTCAATTTGTATATCGTGGAAATCTGGGTGGTATTTGTAGGACACGAAACAATAGAGACTCTATTTTTAGCTCGCTAGGTCGCGAACCCGCGATCCAAAAAGTGCCTAAGTATGGCATGAGGGATCCTCATATGCTCTGTAAAATCTCATGTCCATACTTTATATAGACTCGTGCCCACAAGTCCGCCTGTCAATTTGTATATCGCAGAAGTCTAGGTGTTATTTGTAGGATACGAAACAATAGATACTCAATTTTCAGCCCGTCAGGTCGTGAACCTGTGATCCAAAAAGTGCCCAAGTATGGAATGAGGGATCCGCATATGTTCTAGAACAATAAAAATACAATGTTCATCCAAGCAACCCGTAGGTCCTCCTATCAATTTGTATATCGTGGAATTCTGGGTGGTATTTTTAGGTCATGGAACAATAAAGACTCTATTTTCAGCCCGCCAGGCCGCAAACCCGCAATCCAAAAAGTGCCTAAGTATGGAATGAGGGATCCGCATATGCTCTATAAAATCTCATTTCCATACTTTATATAGAGAGTCATCTCCGCAAGTCTGCCTATCAATTTGTATATCACGAAAGTGTAGGTGCTATTTGTAGGACACAGAAAAATAGATACTCAATTTTCAGCCCACCAGGCTGTGAACCCGCGATCCAAAAACTGTCCAAGTATGGAATGAGGAATTTGCATATGTTCTATAAAATTTCATGTCCATACTTTATAAAAGTACATGTTTACTATGTATTTCTCATTTTTCGGAATACTTTTATATCACTCGGCCAACCAGATTGTACAAACTTTCTCGTCTAATTAAATTATGCAATATCAATATTTAACAGTAATAATTTACCGCAGGTCCGCTTCTGTATTTGTATATCACGGAATTATGGGTGCTATTTGTAGAGCATGGAACAATAGAGGCCCGCTTTTTGCCTACCAACCCGAGCACCCCCGATCCAAAAAAACCGTTAAATATGGAATGAATACGGAATCGCTACGGGACAATAAAAGTGAAATGTTCAACCAACCAACCCGCAAGTCCGTCTGTCCATTTGTATATCACGGAAGTGTGGGTGCTATTTGTAAGACACGGAACAATAGAGGCTCAATTTTCAGGCCGCCAGGCCGAGAACCCGCAATCAAAAAAGTGCCTAAGTATGGAATGAGTGATCTGCATATGCTCTATAAAATCTCATGTCCATACTTTATAAAACTACATGTCTACTTGCACAGATTTTCTCATCTAATAAAATTCTACAAGATCAATATGTAATATTAATAATTTAGTATTGAAAATAATGTTTTTAGATATGTTAGATAGTTGATAGCGATTGCCATCCCTAGACAATGGAAATTTTGGACCCGCCAACCCTCGATTCCATCTGTCAATCTGTATATCGCGGAACTTCGAGTGCTATTTCGAGGACACAAAACAATGAAATTGCAATGTTGAACCAGCCAGCCTGCAGGTCCTCTTGTCAATTTACAAATTCCGCGACATAGAAATTGACGGCCGATATCTGTCCTGAGATGCAATATCACCATCGGCCCTTCACGTCTCCTGGGTATATATTTTGTCATTTTTCTTTTGTAACCCGCCCGACCGCTTTCCATACTTTGGTATTTCTTGGAATCAGTTTTTCCATCACTGTTTCCTTCGTACTTATTTCCAGATATGCAATAATTAAGCTTTAATGCTAGTACCCATCCTGCAGGAACCGTTAAGATTGTCATTAATTTCCGGAAATTTGGAGAAGATTTGTCATTACTACGAATTAAACTAAGATTTGTGCACAAGTATGTTTTCCTTTCCAAGTATTCATTTGAAAGGAGATGCAATCTTTTTTTTTGTGCCCGGACGGGTTGGTGCTTCTAAGAAATTTATAATTCTTAATCTCTTTTTGTCGTCACCGCCACCTTTGCACTTTTTTCTAAGTGTGCAATTAGTGAGTTGTGATGGTGACAACTCATTCCGTATGAACCTTGGAAACTGTCATTGATCAGTGAAAGGCTCGAGGAGATATTCCATTGATACGCATTAAACCATAATTTGCGGAGGGTTATATTATCCCTCCCCGGTTTTCATTTCAAACATCGTCTCGAGCAAACGGAAATTCTTAATAACTTCTGGCAGCAGTTCTCTCCACACACAATAAACACATTGGGGCATAATGGGCAGAGGTTCCACTATTCTAGGGCATATTCTTACTATTCATCTCCCTCCGCCCAGGAGAAAACAAGGAGATGGTCCCTTGGTACATCGAGAGATATATTTCAAGCCAAAAAATTCCATGGCAACCCTGACTGCTTAGATAACCTTCCCACTTGAATTCATGTCTGTCGCAGAAGTTGATGCCATGAATTTCGAGACAGAAGAAGATGATTGATGGACGATGATACAACAATATATGATGACAATGCAGAGAATCTTCCCACACCTGTGCCCAAATTGAAATCAACCATAATGAACGAAACATCCTAGCTCGGTGATGGCGGTGATGACAAGACCAAAAGGAGTTTCATAAAAGAAACCGACAGTGAACGCAACAACCACTTTGCAGCGCGAAAGTAGGAATTCCAGAGTTCCAAATTAGTTTGTTCTGGGCGAAAGAGTTTCACTGCAAAGCAATGCTATGTTGATGCTCCCAGACATATATTTCAAGCCAAAAAGTTATTGATTAACATCTTTGGGAATGAGGTCCAAAACTCTCGTTGCTGAAAGGAATTTTCCTACTAGTCATCTCCTTCTGCCCAGAATGGACTAATTTGGGCCTCTGGAATTGCACGTGCAAGCTGTGCTACTGAATTTTTTTGGACTATGCAGAGGCGGTTTCAGCTAAGGGCTATTCCACTTTCCCTGCAACCATTTTCGTCTTCTTTCTCAGGGGAAGCTTGTGAAAAATATCAATTTCAACACAGGATGATTCATGGAGGAGAAAAGTACAAAGATCTTGCATACTGCAGATCTCATGCCTGTGTTTGTCACAAATACCTTCAATGTTTTGGCTCGAAGAACTGGGTCCAATTTCTAAGGATAGATGTACAATACTCGGTGTTTTTCTTATTTTTTTAAATGCATTTGCTATTAAAAAATATTTGCCTTCGACTCTTCGTTGTTGCCTCTTTTTTGGGTTTAACACATGAAATTTGACCGTGCAACACTCAGTTGTCCTGACTATCCCCATAACCCTTTTTTGAATCCCATCCGACCGCTTTTCAGATCTTGCAATTCTTTCCTTGCTCTTCATCGTCTCCATCACCTTCGCACTTGTCTATAATAAAAGAAAATAAAAAGTTATATATATATATATATATATATATCTTGTTTCTAAATATGGAATTACTAGCATTTAATTCTAACAGGTCATCATGCATAAACCGTATAGATTGTCATTGATGGGCAAAAGGCTCAAGGACATCTCGTATTGATGAACATTAAACCAAAATTTGCAGGGGGATTATATTATCCCTTCCAAGTGTTCATTTCAAAATCATGAAATTTCGTTCACACGGCGTGGCCTTCGCACATACACGAAACCTCCATTCCTTAATTGCTCTTCATTGTACCTGCCACCTTCGCATTTCTAAATATGCAATAAATAAACTTTACTGCTAACAGTTCATCATGCACCACCAATACAGATTGTCATTAATCAGCGAAAGGCTCGAGGAGCTTTCCCATTCATAAGCATTTAACCAAGATTTATCGAAAAGTTACATTATCGACTCTAACTGTTCATTTAAACCATCATCTACAACAAAGCAACCTTCTCATAAACCTATGTCATCAACTCAACAACATTTTTATGGAGATACAATGAACATATTCGGGCGCGAGGATTAGAACTTCCACTGGTCCAGGGAATTTTCTTATTACTCAACCTCTGCCGCAGAGAACCAAGTAATTTTGACCTTCGGGATTGCTCATGCAGGTTGTGTCCCTGAGGTTTTTTACTGTAAGGACCTGGTCTCTTGGTGTGCCAATATATTTATTACAGAGAAAAGAATTATTCCACTACATGACCGCTCTTATGTTTATTTTTCACCTCAGGTCTTCCGCCAGTTGCTAAAATTGTCGGAGCCAACATTGACGTTCGGAGGAGAAGATTGCAAACAGTTCCTAGCAAAGCATAATAATGGATTGGACCTCTTGCCCCTTTTTCTGGAAAACCTGAATCTAGTTCCCGAATATATTACAAGCATGCATGTTAGCTCATTTAGAAATCCATTTCGCGAAATTGCTTGGTTGTTTACAATAATAACGGAACAAGAGTCCACAACTACTGTTTCTCGCATGGCTCTTTATATTTTGTATTTCACAGTCAATGAACAAGCCATTTTTTATTAGGCTAGGTTAATTTCCCATGAAATCTCTTCCCAATTGTCAAGCTACAAAAGAGAAAAGAATTTTTATATGTCATCCTATTTAGTTTTTGTAATAGCACATTCCTGTCGGTTTCCACAATTGTCTCTGTCCAAGAATGTCAACTGTGAATTCCACCCAGTAACATTCTGGTACTAGGCCTTATGGAAGCACAAGGCTTCCCATTGTTTTTATGAGGTTTTTAATGGCTTCTTGTCTGTTTTCAAAGTTTTGTTGTTAGGAGAAGATGCTCCTCGCATATCTGAACAAGCAACTAGTTTTTTGGACAAGAAGGGGACACTCGAACACTTGGATAATTACACTGTCATAAGAATTTTTGGCTCCACAGAACAACCTACTCTCCTTCCATGTCACATTACGGACATAATGTTTGTTGTAGAAGTAGCACGTCAATACAACTACTGGTTCCATCTATTCCAAAGGAAGAAAAAAAAACAGTGCATTCCTCTGCCTTGGAAAATAGGGGAGTTCGTATTGAAAAACGTCAACAAAATTGATGATTTCACAACACATTCTAGCATCTCCAACCTGAGATATGCTGAAGACATAAGAGGATTCGACCCCTATGATATTTTTAGACAACATTTACAAACACTTAGCCTTGACGATTGTTTTGTAAATAAACACCTGCCCAAAAACAAAGACAGTGGTGACAACGATCCTGCCTCTGATGCCGACGAGGTAGAGACAGTGCAAAGCTACACTAAATTGTACATGCAACAAGGGAAAGGCCCCAGTGAGAAGAGTGTTCAATCCACAAATACCACTCCAAAAAGTACGACATCTCAGAGCATCGCTCCAACGGTCCATCATAGCAACAAAGAAACCCACAGTTCTTCAAACGGAGGAGGAGATAACAACCCTCCTCACTCTAAAATTGATAGTTCTCACAAGCTTCCAGTAGAGAAGAAGAGAAAAAAAAATGTGGGGCAGGCGAAAGAGCCGAAAATTCAGAGTGAGAACATGGAACTTGACACTGATCTGGATACCATGATCCGCTTCCTTGATCAACCCAGAGACGCCATCCACCATAGCCATCCAATGCACATATCCGTTACCGAAAATTTTGATGAAGATGAATCCTTTGTGTTCCAGAGCGTTGTTTTTGATAGACGGAACAAAAAATTGATAATTCGGAAAAAAAATGTTAAAAATAAGAAAGACAAATCTCGTTCATAGGTTGACGTTGCCAACATGCGGCCATCCCAAATCTGTCAACTTCACACCACAACCAGAGAAGCACTTCATGATTCCATTGGAGGCATCAAGATCGAGAATGCCAGACTGAAAGACCGAATCAAGGAATTGGAAGGCACTTTTATTCATATGCCATTGCTTGTTGATCCTTTGGCAATAGCCATGCTTGGCACCCCTGCACCCAATGTAAAAGCATCTTCCACCCTGCTCGCATCCTGTAAAGGATATGTGGAGAACAATATCAAAAAAGAGTGGAACTGGTTACGGAGGCGTGGAAAATATCACAAACCATCACTTCCCTTGGAACCAGGGCACATAGCTTGCTTGAGCTTTTGCAGGCCGAATTAAAAGATGAAGAAAATTTCTTTTTAAAAACGGTCATCCCTTATGGCAAGATTGTCAACAATATGATAGAAACAAAAAGAAAAAGTAAAGAACCTTCATCTCATTGTTCAGTCATGTGAACAAGCCATATTGATATGGCCAATTGAATGCATGTTGGAAAGAAAAAGTAGAGAACCTACATCTCATTGTTTAGTCATGTGAACAAGCCATATTGAAGAAAGATATATTATTCACAAAGCTGTCAAATATAGACTTAGCAGGGAAAACCTACGACTTCCAAGACCCCCACTTAATCACAAACTCCTTGCCCTTAACTAGGCAAGAGTTCGATAAACAAGTTGCTATGTTTAAGACCTTCTCTCTGCAAATTTTTTACAACATCCTTCAATTTGATCAAGCTCATGTCCACGATTGGCTAGTCAAATATGCAATACAGAATGAGGAAATTCATCAGGCTCTGTCTAATCTTTCTATCGACTTCCAGGAATTAGAAAATGATCTTTTCAACATAAAAATCTGAAATGAGATCAACGTTGCCCCAATGAGAGGCTACATTGAAGAATGGCTTGAAAAACAATTGAAACAGTCCGTTGACAAAAGGCAACAGGCAGTTGCCAACATTCCAGCAGTCGTGGAGGACATCCTTGAAACCACAATCGTCGACGATATCAATGAAACGACAACCACAAGAAAATAGCCAAAGGGCTCATATGTACCCTCACTGTAAGTTTACTCATCGCATCCTTCTTTGTTTATCAACCCAGTTATTCCAGTTTCTTAAGTACAGGTGTATAGGAAAACACTTATACCTTTCCATTTATTTTCATTTGCAGCTATTGCACTCTATCTTCTTTCCACAGTCTTGTTTCTTGTACATATTTCTTTAATGGTCCGCGGAAGCCCCAATCCCAGTCCACATGACAAACACATTGAAATTCCAGTTTATATGTTACAGACTTTATTTTTATGTTTTTTTTCAAAATTTCTTTAATATGTTACAGACTTTTATTCTTATCCTTCACCAGTCTGTATGGCAAATGCATTTACTCTTTTATATGTTACAGACTTTTCTTTTTTTATATATTTCAAAATAAATGGTGCTCAACAATGCAACCATCATTTACTTATACCCCATGTTCACAAATGCATTTACATTTTTTATATTTTTTTATCTCCTATTAATTTTATGTCATCATATATTTTTATCTTTCACCAATCCATATGGAAAATGCATTTAAATTTCTAAATTTATTTTTACACTGTAAACACATTTTTTACTTTGTTATATACTTAAAAAAAAAGGTTTTCTATATACTTTCAAAAAATAGATGGTGCTCTGCCTGCCAACCCTCATTTCCTTTTGCCCCATCTTTCGTGATATACATGTTACACACAACATTTCTGTGATATACATTTTGCATTGAACACTTCGTTTCATTTACAATTCGACCCCATTTTCCACAATTTGCTTTCTAACCTCGTTGGCAGGGACTGCACTGCCACACAACCTTGTTTTAGAAAGAATCTCGTGTATGCAAGGAGTTTCTTAAAAAATATTTCAAAAGAATTATGATTATCAAGTATATGCAATTTAAATTATTGTAAATAAAGTTGAATTTATCTTAAAGAGAATGTCACATCAATGAAGGGTGTTTTCGAAAGTATTTCAAAAGAATATGGTTCGATTTAAAGTAGTTTGGACAATCCTAAAAGGAATATCATGTTATGTCTTCAAATGTATTTTTTTTTAAAGTGATTATCAAGTACATGCCATTTAAAGTAGTGTAGGTATATATGAACTTATTTCAAAGAAAATTACATCATGTTGTGTGAGGAGTGTTTTTGAAGGTATTACAAAAGAATGTGGTTAACCTCCAGTTTAAAGTACTCTACTATGGATAATTTTAGAGGGAATCTTGTGTCATGTGAGGAGTATCTTCAAAGTATTATGACTATCAAGTACACATTGTCTGTAGTAGTGTAGACCAATATGAAGTTATCCCAAAGGAAATATCACATGATGTTGTGTGTGGACTATTTTCAAAGGTATTTCAAATTAATGTTGTCAACTTCTAGTCTAAAGTAGTTTGAACAATACGAGAGGGAATGTCATGTCATGTGAGGAGTGTCTTCAAAGGTATTTCAAAAGAATCGTGACTATCAAGTACACATAGTCTAAAGTATG
>JZKD02S0151335.1:581060-594177 GCA_000966675.3 Picea glauca | reverse complement strand
TAGAAATGCAAGGTATATATAGAGAAATAATCAAGTTGCCTATTTAGAGAACCCCTAATCTATAGTGATGTATCACGGTAAATGTAATGTGTTATGTACATGGAGAGAAATAATGACAATAGGTAGCAAAAGTATTAATGTAAGTAAGGGGTAAATCACAAGAGTAATGATTGAACTAGAGATATTGGAGGGTGTGAGATCATGAGATTATGCTAATTATCATGATCCATGTGTGAGATATTGGAGGGTGTGAGATCATGAGATTATGCTAATTATCATGATCCATGTGTTATCACTCCAAGAAATCACTCCCCAACTGTAGAAGGGTGTAAGCTTGGTAACTTTAAAAAGATCAATAATGTGGAGGAAAAGAGGATCAGATCGGATGACATTATAAACTCATATCCATTTAGAAATACATCAGTCACTTGAAAGACCATGGCTTTCAATGATGTAACTCAGAAAGTTTTAACTTAATGTGTGGAAACATGGAGAAGACCTATTATGCTAACAAAAATAACTATACAATAGTATATGTGAATGACCAATAATGATAGGTAAAATAATTTTCACACCAGAAGAAACATATATAAGATTGCATATAATATATGGCCAGACCCAACAGGTAAATACTTGCAACTTTAGCTTATGAATGCACCGATAGGATAACAACTATATGACATTAAAAAAAAAATCAGAAGCAAAGTATTTAAGTTTAGTATACCAACGAAGAGATGGGATGACAACCTTATGTCATTGAATATACATAAACTTGGAAATAAAGGAAATGGAAAACTAAGTAACATAGTGAAAGAAGCTCGATGTCAAGATATATTAATGGACATCTCCAAAGGATGAAATGTACAAGTCTTCAAGAATAGAACCACAGTCCTCAGACTGTTCTCCTCTCCTGAAATGTGTCTCTGTGGGATTTAAATAATCTTTACAAATCAGTCTCAAGATCCTCAAAAGATGGATCTGATAGCCTCTTTTCCTATCTCAAATTCGAATTTGTGAGGTGGCTGGAAAAGACAAAAATTTCTGGAAATATGCTGCTCAAATATTGACCTATATCTCTCAAATAAAAATAGTTGTGTACAAATTGGAAGAGGATTTTGTATATTGGGTTGTTTTGAGAAACAACCTCTCTCAGTTCTTTGAGATTTGTTTTCATTTGCTTGGGATATGTATTTCAAAAACATGTGTCAAACAGGGAAATTTTGAGATCCGGAAATTAGGGTTAAGAGATGAATTTGATTCTCCCAATATATGACACTTGTAGGAAATTTGAGAGAGGTTATTGTTCTTTGAAGTGTTAGTAACAAAATTCTCCACCCGTTTCTCAAAATGATTCTCTAGTCGCTCAGAATCATCATTTGAAAATGATGACTTAGCATAGTAAAAACGGGTTCTTCTACACTTTCGGCGGCTCATTTGCCCTTGAAAATTTGATTTAGCCACCAAAAGCCCTAACTTTCGGTGGCTCACAGCCTTGTAATTTTACCACTTAGCCACCAAAAGCTAAAAATCAGTTTTTTGGTCTATTTTGAAATGCAATTTGATTATGTGTTGGAATGATATAGTTCTAAGAGCTTGTCTCAAAGCTTTTAATATTTATAAATAAATCTTCTACCTTATAATGATTTATCATGTGATGTCAAAATAATTAGCAAATCATTTTTGATCGCTAACATCTAGATCCAACTGGGATGGAGACCTCCCTGCGAGGTTTCCAAGAACCACAAATCTAATACCTTTCCTAGAAAAATAAAATCCATAACTTAGTCTCTAGTGTTCCATTGGGCATGGAGTCAACATTCCATTGGGCATAGAGTCATCCATTCACCTCTTTCTGAAAATATTTCATGACCTGTGTAAATATATTTGTACATCCTCAAGAATGCCTTTATTCACACAAGGTAACTACTGCATCTGCTATAAAGTGAAAGAAAAAAATGCTCGGAAAGCAAGATTATTTCTTATCCTATCTACCCTAACTAGATTTGCGATTTGGTTAGGTAAAGGCTAATTTACATAGCATCCAACCAAGCAATTTTAATACTGAAATGATTTCATGATTCTCACTGATCAATACCTGATTTTTGAAATGCAATAGCAGTGAATAAAAATCTTTCACAAAACCAAACTCAACAGGAAATATGTGGAAGCTTAAGAAGTATGAAACTTTCAAATTTTCTGAAAGGTATGATTATATGAAGGCTTCTACTGGATATTTGAAACTGAAATCAAAAAACTCCTGATCTTCAGGAAAAAGCTGCATATCTATGACTACTCCTCTGTTAGAAGATTGATTACTTTCTTGTTCTTTTGTGATTACCTTGTGATCATCAAACACTATGACCTTCTCTTTAGAATAATGGAAGTAGATGATGATAGAGCTAGGTTTGAATGACAGATATTATGGTCATCTCTAAAAATTTAGTTGTCTATACAATCATTAGTTATCATAGGTTCAACATACTTTGTAAAATGATCATAAATTTTACATGAATACATGTCTCTGGAATGCTCTGCCAATGTTGAAGAATCTGATTGACAATCTGAAACAATTTCAGCTGCCTGGTGCTTTTCTAAATATGCCACATAATCATTACCTTCCTGTTCAAAATATGAAATGTTCTTTCATTCTGTTGGCTCAGGTAGATGATGGTTTTCAAAATCAACCTTCTCTAGGATTCTCCTTGAAGCACAAATGTTTTCCTCCACCTCTAAATCATCTTCAAACAAAATGTTTAATGATGAAGATTTCCTTTCTAGCAGAAGAAGGGAACGTTTTGACTGTAGTACCATCACATAATATATCATGGCAGCTGTCTCTATGGGCTTGATCTCCAAAGGCATAGCATGGTATATGCTACAAAATGTTCGATTAAAAGCAGGCAAAGTTTCATTTTGTCCTCTCTCCAAAGAATAAAAATCTGCAAGGTAAGAATCTGGTGATTTATGTTCACCCCAATGCTTCACAAAAACATTAGAGAATTTGATCCAAGAGTTGATGGAATCATCTCTCAGACTCTTAAACCAAACAACAACATCTTTGATCAAATATTTAGATAAAAATATCATGATCACATCTTCATGATCAATCTGAAAACAATCAATAAAATCTTCAAAGGATTCCAAATGTCTTTTAGCTGAAGCTTGATTCTCTCCAGAAAACTGAGGTAGATATTCATAATAGTCAAGAGAATAAGGATGAAGAAGAGAAGGCAATTTTAAAGGCTTAAACATATTCCTCCTGATTTTGATTTAAAAGGTTGTGGGCTTATCATGAGAGATATCAAGTTGTTGACAAGATTCAGAAGTTATGGCAAGAGGAGTTGAAATCTCACAGGGTTTTGAAACAATTTTAATTTCTTCAAGATTACATGGCTGATCAGATTCTGAAGGAAATGAAATACAATGGTCATCTTTATGAGTAGGCCGAGGCAAAATGACTGAATCAACATCTATAATGCAAGCAGGTTGCAAATCTTCTTCTAAAGATGGATATATAAAAGAAGTCTGATAATCCTCAGAATATACAAAACAAAGGATAATTCTTTTAACATGTGAAGGGAAATATATGAAGGAGCTAATAAATAACAACAACAGTTCATGAAGCAAACAAATGAACTGATACCTGGATTTTGAATTCAGCCTCTTCATCTTTTATCAACCGGATCCTCCCTAGTGGAGTCTTTAATGTGGAGTCACCAGAGAAATGATTACAGTTGAATATTATGTCTGTCTCTTGTCTGCCATCAAGAAACAAATATATGTCATTCTCCCAAGGAAACTCTACTTTCACTTTCATTCCCCGGCAAAGAAACCATTTTGTTATCACTCCAAGAAATCACTCCCCGACTGTAGAAGGGTGTAATCTTGGTAACTTTAAAAATATCAATAATGTGGAGGAAAATAGGATCAGATCGGATGACATTATAAACTCATATCCATTTAGAAATACATCAGTCACTTGAAAGACCAAGGCTTTCAACTATGTAACTCAGAAAGTTTTAACTTAATGTGTAGAAACATGGAGAAGACCTATTATGCTAACATAAATACATATACAATAGTATATGTGGATGACCAGTAATGATAGGTAAAATACTCTTCACACCGACAAAAAATTATATAAGATTACATATAATATATGGACAAACCCAACAGGTAAATACTTGCAACTTTAGCTTATGAATGCACCAAAAGTATAACAACTATCTGGCATTAAAACAAACATCAGAAGCAAAGTGTTTAAGTTTAGTATACCAATGAAGAGATGGGATGACAACCTTCTGTCATTTAATATATATAAACTTTGAAAGAAAGGAAATGGAAAACTAAGTAACACAGTGAAAGAAGCTCGATGTCAAGATATATTAATGGACATCTCCAAAGGATGAAATGTACAATTCTTCAAGAATAGAACCACAGTCCTCAGACTGTTCTCCTCTTCTGAACTGTGTCACTGTGGGGTTCAAATAATATTTACAAATAAGTCTCAAGATCCTCAAAAGATGGATCTGATAACCTCTTTTCCTATCTCAAATTCGAATTTGTGAGGTGGCTGGAAAAGACAAAAATTTATGGAAATATGCTGCTCAAAGATTGACCTATATCTCTCAAATAAAAACAATTGTGTACAAACTGGAAGAGGATTTTTAATATATAGTTCTAAGAGCTTGTCTCAAAGCTTTTAAGATTTATAAATAAATCTTCTACCTTATAACGATTTATCATGTGATATCAAAATAATTAGAAAATACTTTTTTATCGCTAACACCATGTATATAAATGATAATAATAATGTAAAATTATAATAGGAAGCTAGTAGGAAGTCACCAAACTTAGAGGATTTTGATCCCAACCCTTGGCCACTTACCTTATAGGAGTAATGTCTGTTTATAGACAAGTATAAAGAGCTTACACCTAACCCTATGTTTGCAAGTATAAGTTTGAGAAAATGTGGAATGCCTTAAACTCCTCCCTAATAAGAATTTGGTTTAATGAAGATTCAATTATTCAACATGGTTAGGACTTGGGGAAATCGAGGAAGAGGGGAATCGTCACAAGGACCACCAATGTCAGTGTTTCCACCACCATCGCCTAAATTAGCTCTCATTTTGTGCTCCTTAGAGGCTATTAATGAGACATTAAAGGGACACCAATCAACAGATGTCGAAGTGGAACCCCCACCATCTGGAGCAGGTAACTATTGGCACAGGGGCAGACCCAAGGTTCATCTCCAAGAGAATACCAACAAGCCCTAACTACTGACCCTTTCGGCAACACCTGCGAAGTAGATGTAGTCTCACCCAAAACAGTTATGAGGGGGTTGTAGGACAACGATGTCTACAACCAAAGGGAATATCAAATGGATCTAACACAAGAATAGCACATCATTCATATATCACTCATCAACTTAGATCTATTCTGCACATCTACTTATCAGATATAAAATAGTACTGCAATCACAATATATCAATGACATATACCAAATACCAATCACACGCAACACAAAATATACTTGGTTCACCCTCTCTCTGGGACTACGTCCATAGAACTGTGCTATAATATATTGAGGTAAACCATACAGTTCTTGTCTGCACTCTTAGATAGCAGATCTTCTTTCTTATCCTCTCTTTCTCTTCCCTCCCTACGCACCCAGCTGCAGGGTTTATCTTCCCACTCAGTTGGAGATCTTACAATACCAGAAGGCTTTCACTCTCAGCACTTCTCTCTCTCAATACAATACTCACTCATATAAAAAATATAACTAGATCAATAGCAATATCATACCAACCCAACCCAGGTCCTTTATACCTTTATTATACATTACAATAGCTCATCAAAAACCTTAGGCCGAAACCTAGGTGTCTAAAACCCTAGGTCAACTTGATCCATATTTTTAGGGCTTCGCCAACCTGTCTTTCCTTCCTTCTCACACGGTGCTCCAAAGCATCCAATGATGGATTTTTCCACTTGTTGAGTTATCCACGATCCTTCTTCCTTGCTTATCCATCATCCCCAATCTCCTCGTCCAACGAATTTCTTTCTTGGGCTTCGCTCCATCTTTTCTTCTCTTTTGTTCACTTCGACCCAATAACAATCACTGTGTCTTCCACGTAGTTAGCATTCTCCCTTTTATTCCTTGATCTTCGCATACTTCCATAACCAAGAGCCAACATGCCCCCAACACTCACCTATGACTCGTCCCGAGGCACTTTAGATATGAGATTCCTATTTTACTTCGACTCCAAGCTGCGTAGTGCAGCCTCTACATTCTGCCTTTTACCTCCTCTCCATCCCTTGAGAAGACTGTCTTTTCTGTATCTGGTACCCAGTTTCAACTGCACCTGGTACCTAGACCCTTTTCTTCATGCTTTCACTGAGAGCTATGAGGCAGCTAGTTGTCATAGTACAACTTCAACCGACTCCCATTCACTAATCCTTCCTTCCATTCTTCATTCAGAGTCTTCAATTGTGCAACTCCCCCCTCTGTAACATAAGTGATCTCGTATGGCCCTAGCCAATGTGTTATGAAATTCCTAAGATGTTTTATGAACTTGCTGTCATATACCAATACTAGATCACCTTGTCTGGATGCCTTCTTCTTGATGTTCCTATCATGATAGGCTTTCTCTCTTTCCTTCTGAACCTGTTGATGGAATATTGCAATGAATTTGTATTCTTCTAATTCAACCAACTATGCAAGCCTCTCTTGAACAACGCCGGGGTCATCCATATCTGTAAAGGTAACAATTCTCCGGCTTGGTACCATATATTCCATTGGAACAACAGCTTCAAGACCATATACCAACTTGAAAGGGGTCTGCATTGTTAGCTTCTTGCAAGTAGTTCTATAGGCCCAGAACACTGCTGGTACTCTTAAATCCCAATCATCTCTGTTCACACAGAAAATCTTGGATAGTGTTGTTTCCAAGATCTTGTTGAATTCTTCAACTATCCCATTTTCTTGTCGATGGTATAGTGTGATCTTCTGATGGTGGTCTGTAAATTCTTCAGTCAAGGCTTCAACTTTCTTATTGATGAAATGTTTTCCTTGATCACTCATAAGGATCTTTGGGCATCCAAACCTAGTTATGATGTCATCAAATATGAAGTGCGCAACTGTAGTTTCACTAAAGTCCTTGATTGCTCTTGCTTCGGTCCATCTAGTCAAGTATTCTGTTGCTGTAATTATGTACCTTTCTCCTGTACACTTTCCTGGTGGATTTATAGGTCCAACAAAGTCAATGGCCCATTTTTCGAATGCTTTTAGGGTCATTTGTGGTGCTAATGGAATTTCGTCTCTTCTAGATGATTTCCCAACTCTTTGGCATACATCGCAGTCTCTGGAATAGTCTTTAGCATCTCTGTGTAAGGTAGGCCACCAAAGGCTAGCTCTAAGAACCTTCTGCGCGGTTGCTTTCCCTGCATAATTTCCTCCTGCGATGCCTTCATGAGCTTCTACGAGGATCAACAGTCGTTCTGCCTCCATAACACATCTTCGTAATATCTCATCCAATCCCATCTTCTATAGATGTCCATCTATAAGTGAGAAATCTGCAACACACACCACTAGATGTTTCTTCTGAGGAATTATATACTCACTGGGTGCCATTCCTGTTGATAGGAACTAGACTATATTTGTGAAGTGGTCATTGATATTTCTAATGGATAGTAGCTGTGCATCTGGTAGTGTATCCTCCAAACTAGTTGGATCTTCTCCATGTTCCAACCTTGATAAGTGGTCAGGACCCTTGTTCATTCTCCCTAACTTTACTATGATCTCAAAATCATATTCTTGAAACAACATAAGCCATCTACATATTTTCCCCCCCAACACTGGCTTGTTGACTAGGTACTTTAGTACAGAGTGATCAGTAAACATTTTAAAGTGTCCTCCCAACAAATAGTGATGAAATTTCTGCAGTGCATACACCGTGGCTAATCCCTCTCTTTCAGTAGTGGTATAATTAATCTCAGCTGTAGATAGCTTCCTGCTAGAAAAGGCTAATGGGTGGTCAATGTCTCCTGTTCCTGGTTGTGCTAGTAGAGATCCCAATGTAATGGATGATGCATTGACATGCACATGAAACTCCTTGGTCCAATCTAGGAAAACCAGAATGGGCGCAGTAACCATTTTCTGTTTCAGTGTGTTGAAGATTTGTTGGCATTCTTTTGTCCAAATAAACTGACAATCCTTCTTCAACAACTTCTCCATGGGCGCTGTAATCTGAGCATAGCCCTTAATGAACTTTATGTAGTAGCTTGTGTGTCCCAATGCAGTGTGCAACTGTTTGAATGACGTAGGAGGGGGTAGATCAACTATAATGGAAATTTTGGATGGATCTACCAACAATTCTTGCTTACATACAATATGACCTAACAACATGCCAAATTGTGAAAATAAAATACATTTCTTCAGATTTAAAGAAATTTGACACTGCCTGCATTTATCCAACATTAACCTTAGACATTCAATATGGTTTTTCAATAAGCTAAAAACAGTCCAATCATCAAAGCATGCTTCTAAAAATTAATTCAGAAATTCCTTGAATGCTTCGACCACCACCCTGGAAAAGATGGCTAGGTCATTCTTCAATCTGAATGACATCACTGTATATTGGTAGGATCCCCATTCTGTTGAAAATGTGGTCTTATGGCGGTCTTCCTTGGCAATCTAGATCTGATGGTATCCTGAAAATCCATCTGTAAAAGAATATACTTCCTGGCCTCCCACATTATCTAACACTTCGTCAGTGAATGGTGTAGGCAAGGAGTCATGCAAACAAGAATCATTCAGCTTCCTGATATCTACACATATCTTGATTTCTCCTGTTTTCTTGTCTTGCACCACCATAGGTCTTATCCACTCTGATTCTTCGACATGTTCTATAATTCTTGCTTCCAACATTCTGTCAAGCTCAATCTTCACTTTCTCCGTATATTTAGGGTTTAGTCTATAAGGTATTTGTTTGATTGGTCTAGCATCTAGCTTCAAAGGGATCCTCATCTCTCCCATAGGCCCTTTAATGCCCTTCATATCAATGAACTTGGTTGGAAACAAGTCCTGATATTCATGCAATAACTCTGTAATTTTATCAATGGTAGCAACATCCCAATAATCTCCAACGTTTACAAAATTTGGTGTTTGCTCTGTTCCAATATTGACTTTATTGATCTTGATCGATTGTCCAATGAATGGTAGCTCAATTCCTTGTCCTTCCACATCTCTCTGGCCTTCTGTTTCTGTGATGTTCACCTTCCTCAGATCATCGTCTTCATCGGTATTGATGTTGTAACAACCTTGCAGTTTCTGGAGAGGTGTAGTCCATTCATCCTCTTCCTGTTATAAGGGAAGGCTAGATACCTCCTCAAATAATTTCTGTCTCACAATCTGTAGTGCTTGATCTACTGAAGGATATTGACTTTTAAATAAGAATGTAGTTACAAAATTTTGAGTCATACCTTCCCAATCCGTGGTGATGAGGCACAGTTCTACTTGGAGGTACTAGTTGATAGGTGTCGTGTCTAGTGTGTTAATGAATTTGTGCACCCATTGTTCTTGAGGAATGTTTCTCTAGGCTTCCTCATAGCTTCGCACATGGTCCTTTGGGAAGCTTCGACCTATGTAGTGAACTTCACAGTCTTCTACTTGTGCTGAGAATTGCGCTATCATCAAAGTACGACATTGTACCCAATCTGTAATATTACTTTTGTGTGTCACTAACCATATTGCTAGTGTGGCTTTCAAGGCCTCATCCATTGCCAACAACCTCTGTTGTGTTGGTACACTTGCTTCAAAGTTTGATAGGAAGTATTCTAACGGATTCAGACCATCAAATGTGGGTAACTTACTTACTGTTGTGCCGATCCAGGGGACTTCTCTGGTTAATCTAGCACATCTCCTTGTAGATACTTCATACATCTGGTTCTACCAATTCTCCATTTCTTCTTTTGAGTCTGATGAGCACGCGTTGTCACTTCGCCAGCTTAGATTCCCATCTACTGTGGGATTAATGTAATCCTGCTATCTGGATGTTAGCTTATATATATTTTCTAGTGCATATGCATGGTCTTCTTCTCTGATAGGTTCTGTGTACTGCTGAACCTCATTTGGATCTAAAGGTGCGACGAACCTAAGGCCATCTCTTTCAAAATTCATACGTCTCTTCTTTAAATCGACCACAATGGAATTATTGAAATCCCAATCAATTCCTAACAACGCAGGGTAAGGACAACTGTCATCAACAATCTCAATTACCTCAAAATCTGCAAATATTCTCACTCCATCAATGTCCACAGGGACACGCTCCAATCATCCAAATGGGATGACAACTTGATGGTTAACCAACATAAGCCTGATAGGGGAATAGATCAACTTCAGGTTTCCCATCAGTGCCCAAGTTTTCTTCATCATGACATTGACCTCCGACCTTAAGTCGATGACTACATAGTCTATCTCATACTCTCTTATTTGAGCATTCAAATGTAATTCCTTATTTGTCCTTCTCTTCTTACCAATTTGGTGTATTTCCCTATCCAACAAGGGGTCTATATTTCCTAGCTCATATTGTCTAATTAGATTATGTATCTCTTGTACAACGTTTTCATCCTGAATCAACTTAATACAAGTGTATAAAAATTCCATGCGCTTTCTTACCTCTTTTCCTTCTTTTGGCAAAGCAGATTGATTAAATACCAGAGGCATTCCATATTCTCTCACTTCTGGTCTTTTCTTTGATGCAGAGCCTTGGTTTCCTATGAATTCTTTTACGGCTTCCTCAAACATTTGTCTTTCTTTCTTTGCATCAAACATTTGTGTCTTCTCTGTAGATTTCCTGATCCATGAGTCTTCTGTAATCTTCCCTTGGGTTATTCTGTCATTTCCTATGACAACGCCTCCTCTTGTTATAAAAACGACTCTAGGGTCTTCTCCGTGAGGTTCAACATATATCATTTACACTTGCGGGTTATATTGAGGTCCTCGTCTTTCTTGAAGCTTGGCTAGCAGCACAGGACAATCTTCTATAACATGGTCAAACGAGATGCAGTAGCTACAAGTGGTACAAGGGTTCTGGAAATCCATCGCAAGGTGTCCTGTTTGTGCACAGTTATAACAGATGATATGTTCTTGGCCTCAACCGATTCCTCCTCCTCATCCTCTTCCTCTGAATCCACCGCGAGGATTGAATTTTCCTCTCCCAGGAGAGTTGTACCGTGTAGTGTTTCCTTCTTGCTATACGTCACCTTCAATCTTATATATGTCTCTTGACCTCTCATGCACGAGATCATAATCCCTACAATCCCTATCATGTCCTATAGACTTACAGAATGTACAATACAAATTTGTAGGTGTCTGAACATACTTTTTCATGTAGTAGCACTCACCAGTATGATGTCTGTTTTTGCATACCTCGCACCATGGTAAGGTGACTTGCTTCAAGGGGCTTGGAGCTCCAGAAGCCAGGTATTCATTGAATAAAGGGCAGTGTTCTTTGTCATGGCCTTCTGATTTTCACTTGACACACCAGATGTCTTCTCTTTTATCTTTTCCTTTGTCTTTCTTCATATCTTCGACCTGTAGAGACAAACTAGTTAGTTGACTCAAGATCTGGCTCATACCTGAGCTGGATTCTCCCATAGGGGATGATTCTAGTTTCATGTCGATCTCCAATGCCTCAGCCTGCGAAGCAATCTTCTGTTGCATCAGGGGAACTTTGATGTGTGGTAGAAGGGCAACAATGTACCATTCCTTGTTTTGTTCATCTGGGATTTGAAAAGTCAATCGTCCTGTTAAGGTCTTGAATCTCTGATCGAATTCCAAAATAGGTTCAACTACCTTCTGCTTGATCTCTTTGAGTTGTGTAATACATTGTGACTCTGACTTAGGTTTCTTGAATTCTACAATCAGTGCGTTCTTGATCTGATTCAATGGCTTAGGTTGTGCAAGTCCTTGGACAAGTTTCATGTACCAACTCAGTGCATGATCTCTAAGAGTTGTACTGAACTGGGTTCTTTTGACAGCTTCATCTATGACATTCTTAATATTCCATATGAATTCACATAGAAACCAGTGCTTATCAGGATATTCAGATCCATCTCCCCTAAAGATAGGGAGTCTCATCTCATCTTCCATAGATCTTTCTTGGGTTCCTGACTGAGTATGTGGTGGACTACTATTGACAGTTCTCTGGATGCTCTGGTGAATGGTATTACTCTGGTTTCTTAATACTGAATCAACAAGAAGGATAACAGTACTTACTTTGATGGTCTGCACAATTTATGAGGTTTTAGGTTCTCTTCGGAGAAGCTCTTCAGCTTTTCCTTCCTCTTCCCTATCGGGTTATGAATGTTCTTCGTCTGTCAGTTTTGCTTCTTCTCCACTATAGAAACCTTCCTCCCCGTAGTTATGCTTAAACAGGTTCACAAGATGAACTTCTCTAAATACTCTCCCACTGCGCGTATTTCCAGCTTCTGTGTCACTGTCACTGTCCAAATTCTTCAGCATTATCATTTCTTGATCCGACCAATCAATTGTATCTTTGTAAGTTTTAAACCTGTGAAGTAAAGAAATGCATATAGATTCTTAATCAATACGGAAATTAATCAATGGCTCATACACAGAGTACAGAGAGATTGAATACCGAAAACCCTCATCTGGGAAAACCTTTCTTATTTCATTATATCGAATTTCACCATTCACCATACAATATATATACAATGTTTTTAGGTATTCCGTAGATACCAAAAACCTAATCCCTTAATCCAGGATTAATTTATAAATCTGCTAAAAATAGCAAAAATGCCCACACACGCAGTTGTCGTATCTAACGCACCCACACACACACATGCAAATAATATAACACATATACCCAACATTCTCCCACTTGTTGTTTTCTTTGCATCTAGGGGTCTAGGGGATTATATAGTCAACAATATAGAGCAGTAATGCCCATTATTTCTCTACACCAGGATAACTTTTCTGTTCTCACAGGCTTTGTCAATGAATCTGCAACATTCTTCAAAGTGTCAACCTTTTCTAGCAACACCTTCTTTTCCTCAACCATGTCTCTCACAAAGTGATATTGAACATCAATATGCT
>JZKD02S0151335.1:562747-577610 GCA_000966675.3 Picea glauca | reverse complement strand
ATACAACTTCTTTTGAAGAAACAACTTGTTTACCAGGGACTTTTATTGATACAAATTCCCTAACTTATCCCATAGTTCCTTGGCTGTAGATTCTCCTGAGACATTCAACAACACCAAATCTGCCAGACAGAGTTGAATAGTACTCCTTTCTCTTCTGTCCAACTTTTCCCAATCTTCCTTTGACATAACAATAGCTGGTGTACTGTTAGTTTGTGTACTAGTAGGTTGTGTACCAGTAGTCTGTGTGCTAGTAGACGGTGTACCAGTAGGTTGTGTACTAGGATCCACAATGATCCATTGTTCTTTGTCTACAATAAGGTCCTCCATCTTGAGCTTCCATAGCTCAAATTTTTTACCGTTGAACTTCTTTACTCGAATCTCCACTGCAAAATCTCCCACTAAACCCAAGTTTATCACAGACCCAAGATAAACTTGATCTATCAAGATCGAGCCAAACCCTCAACAACAAAGGCGTCCCACTGAAGCCAAAAATGAGCTCTGATACCACATGTAAGTTTTAAACCTGTGAAGTAAAACAATACATATAGATTCTTAAGTAATACAGAAATTAATCAATGGCTCATACACAGAGTACACAAAGATTTTATACCGGAAACCCTCAACCGGGAAAACCTTTCTTATTTCATTATATCAAATTTCACCATTCACCATACAATATATATACAATGTTTTTAGGTATTCCGTAGATACCAAAATCCTAATCCCTTAATTCAGGATTAATTACAAATCCGCTAAAAATAGAAAAATCCGCTAAAAATAGCAAAAACGCCCACACATGCAGTTGTTGTATCTGACGCGCCCACACACACACATGAAAAGATTATAACAAATATACCCAACAATCTTCAAGATGTTCTTCTCATGCAATAGAATCTTGATTCTCATCTTCAGAAAATGCAAAAATTTCCCTCGAGGTCCCTTGAAAAAATATCTCTCGGATTGGCTATACGATTCTACTATATCAACAACAAACTCTATGATGTACCCTCCAATGGTACTATCAAACCAATGATCTACTACCCATGATATGGTGTTATCAACTCTCTTGACCTTCTTGATCAACTCTGACATCCAAGCCACAGGAAGTCTAGATCGTATCTCAACTTGGGTATCTGCTAATCTAGCTAGCCACTCATGTAACTCTTGATGGATTCCTCCAAAGAAAATCTCATGAATATTGATAAAGATGCATTTCTCTAACCAGTCCTCTAAACTAAGATTAGGGTTCTTGTTCTGGGATTTAGAGAAGTCCTTTTCTTGATCTTCTATCCACTTTTGAATCTCTATCTTCGATGGAAACCACCTTGACATTCCCTTAAAATGATTCCTGTCCCGGAAACTGAACCATTTGTTGGCACAGGGGTAGACCCATGGTCCATCTCCAAGAATGCACCAACAAGCCCTAACTACTGGGCCTTTCGGCAAAACCTGCGAAGCAGATGCAGTCTCACCTGAAGAAGTTATGAGGGGGTTGAAAGACATATATGTATACAACCAAAGGGAATATCAAATGGATCTAACACAAGAATAACACAACATTCATATATCACTCATCAACTTAGATCTATTCTGCACATCTACTTATCATATCTAAAACAATACTACAATCACAGTATATCAATGACAGATACCAAATACCAATCACACACAACACAAAATATATGTGGTTCACCCTCTCTCTGGGTCTACATCCACATAACTATGCTATAATATATTGAGGTAAAGCATACGGTGCTTGTCTTCTCTCTTAGCTAGCATATCTTATTTCTTATCCTCTCTTTCTCTTCCCTCCCTACACACCTAGCTGCAGGGTTGATCTTCACACTCAGCTCGATATCTTACAATACCAGAAGGATCTCACTCTCAACACTTCTTTCTCTCAATACAATACTCACTCATATAAAAAATACAACTAGATCAATAGAAATATCATACCAACCCAAGTTACCAACCTGACCCAGGTCCTTTAGACCTTTATTTATACATTAAAATAGCTCACCAACAACCTTAGGATGAAACCTAGGTGTCCAAAACCCTAGATACCAAAACACTAGGTGTCTAAAACCCTAGGTCAACTTGATCCATATTTTTAGGGCTTCACCAACCTGTCTTTCCTTTCTTCTCGTGTGGTGCTCCAAAGCATCCAACGGTGGATTTTTCTTCTTACTGAGTTGTCCATGATCCTTCTTCCTTACTTATCTATCATCCTTGATCTCCTCATCCAACGAATTTCTTTCTTGGGCTCCGCTCCATCTTTTCTTCTCTTTTGTTCACTTCAACCCAATAACAGTCATTGTGTCTTCTGCGCAGTTAGCATTCTCCCTTTTCTTCCTTGATCTTCACATACTCCCATAACCAAGGGCCAATAGTAACCTTGAAGCATTGAGGGACTCAGAGGAAGGCCCTCCACCAGGGGACATCACCAAAGAACTACAGAAGATCAAAATCCTGGAGTTTGTTGGGGTTGTGTAAGTGAATGTGCAAAAGCATGGTTGGAAGGAATGACTTGATGTTTTTCCTTAAGAGAATATGATTCAACATCAAAGGTGAAGATAACGTTATTTTAGTTGAGAGATAGTGCCTTGAACTGGTGGGGTAACCTGGAGAGGCAGTGTCACCTTACCCTAGACAACGTCTCATGGGATATTTTTGAGAAAAGGTTCTAGAGGAAATATTTTCCTTCATACTATGAGGAACAACAGTTAGGAGAATTTCATGCTCTAATTCAGGGAAACTGGATCGTGGAAGAGTACATGATCAGGTTCATGGAGTTAGTAAAATATGTCTCATATATGGATACCGATCACTGACAAGTAGAATGTTTTGTGTACGGTTAAACTCCAAGATAAGGGCCATGGTATGGATGTGGAAACCATCATCAGTAGTTGAAGCAGTTGAAAATGCTCGTTATGTGAAGGAGAATATGAGCTTAAATGAAGGTATGAGTTCAACCATTTCAGAACATCCTGGATTCGTGGGGAAGGCCCCTAGAACTTTCTCCATGGGAGGAAGCTCTAGGCCACCTCCTTATGGAAATAGCGTCACACCTAGAGAAGTTACAACAAGTATTTCAATGACATCAAGTGAAACATTCCACTCATCACCAATGACACAGGAAGGTCCACGAACTTCTCAGGGAGCAGTTAGTAGGGGTAGGGGTTCTAGGGAAAGGAACTCATTTCAGAGACCATCACAGGGAAGTGTGCAGGTTCCATCTTGTGTTACTTGTTGGGGGTGTGGAGGACCTCATTACCATATTGATTGTCCAAATTCATAAGAAGGATTTTTTCATAGATAAGGAAAGGCCCTGATGGGAAGAGTGAGTAGTAGCCACTAGATTTATGTAGTGGTTAATAACTTCCAGGCAGAGCATTAATAAACTATGGTGGAGTTTTCAAGTATCCTAAATCATGTCAATGTTAATATTTTATTTTATTTTGGTGATACAGATAGTTTCATTTCACCTTGTGCATTAGAAAAGTGTGGGTTGACAACCTATGAGTACGGTGAATTTAAACAAGTCAAGATGGTTTTGGGGGAAAAATAAGTGGTAGGACATAGCGTCGATAATTTTCTAGTATACCTGGGAGTGTGTACTACTAGGTTGAAGGTGTATGTCACTACTCTAGGGACGTATGACCTAATCATTGGACTGGATTGGTTAGAATCCCATCGAGCTATTGTAGATTGTTTCTCAAAAAGGGTGCTTTGTGTTTACGATGAAGGAAGGTCAATAGAGATCCATGGTGTATGGAGGAAGGTGTATATATTCTTTATCTCGACCATGAAGGTTAAAAGTTACATGAGGCGAGGTTGTCGATTATATGTAGTGGAAGAAGTCAGTTTAGGGAAAGGACCCTCCATGGATCAGTATCCATTATTGTCGGAGTTTAAGGATGTTTTTTCGAAAGAGTTTCCAGGGTTACCTCCTGAGAGGGAGCTTGATTTTACAATTGAGCTAAAACCTAGTGCAGAGCCAATTTCCAAGATACCGTATAGGATGACGGCACCAAAAATTTGTGAGTTGTAGATGCAATTGAAAGAACTACTTGAATTAGGGATAATACGACCTAGTGTCACACCTTGGGGTGCACCAATAGTTTTTGTCAAGAAGAAGGATGGTTCCTTATGACTGTGTATAAAATACAAGGAATTGAACCGTGCTACAGTGAAAAATAGGTACCTAATGCCACAAATAGATGATCTCTTTGATCAAATGAAAGGAGCAACAATTTTCTCAAAAAATGATCCACGATCAGGGTATCACCAGTTAAGCATTAAAGAAGGAGATATTCCTAAACTTGCCTTTCAAACTTGATTTGGGCATTACGAGTTGTGGTAATACCTTTTGGTTTGACCAATGCACCAAAATTATTCATGAGCCTCATGAATGGTGTATTTCGAAAGTAATTAGACTGCTTTGTATAGGTCTTTCTAGATGATATCCTCATATGTTCCAGGAACGAAAGAGAACATGAGTAACACTTGTGAGTGGTGTTTTCATTCCTTAGAGAGAAAACATTGTATGGAAAGTTGTCAAAATGTTCTTTCTTCCAGACAGAGATTCACTATTTACGTCATATCATTTCCTGTGAAGGAATCTCTGTGGGCATAGAAAAGGTAAAGGCCATTATGGAATGGCCAGTGGTGAAGAATGCTCATGAGGTGAGCAACTTCATGGGGTTAGCTGGTTACTATTAGAGGTTTGTGGAAGGGTTATCTAAGATAGTGAAACCCATCACC
Source organism: Picea glauca (assembly GCA_000966675.3). Taxonomy (NCBI): domain Eukaryota; kingdom Viridiplantae; phylum Streptophyta; class Pinopsida; order Pinales; family Pinaceae; genus Picea; species Picea glauca. The sequence goes on along the minus strand of JZKD02S0151335.1, from coordinate 572,846 downwards.
ACCTTGCAACACAAGGGGGTTAGATATGATTGGACAAAGGGATGTGATATTGCATTCATCGAGCTTAAGAGGTTACTAACTAGTGCACCAATTCTACGAGTGCCAGATATGGAAAAAGACTTCACAGTCTACATGGATGCCTCGAAGCAATTATTGGGGGCCATCCTAATGAAGGATGGGGGAATGATAGAATATGTGTTAAGAAAGTTGAAGCAACATGTGGATATCTACGCTACTCATGATTTAGAGTTGGAAAATATAATGATAGATTTGAATCTTTGGAGGCATTATCTAGTGGGGCAAAACTTTGAGCTCAAAATAGACCATGAAATATTAAATCATCTCTTCACTCAAAGGGATCTCAATGCTAGGCAGAGGTGATGGAGTGATTACGATTTTGGAATTTCATACATTAAGGGAAAGGAGAATGTGGTTGTGGATGCTCTGAGAAGGATACCACGTGTCTTCTCCTTAGTACCCTTAAAAGTTAATTTGAGGGAGCGAGTGTTGGGTCAACTTCTTGGAGATAGTTTGTATTTAAAGGTTACTTCAACCATCTAGAGTGGGAGGAAATTAGACCCAAAGTATGAAGGATATAGCCTGGAAGTAGATGGATTATTAAGATATCAAGGAAGGATGTACATTCCCAAAGGTGGGGATATTCGAAGCATCATACTCAAGGAAGCCCATAGAGCACTTTATTGTGCACATCCAGGTGTGAAGAAAATGTATGTAGACATGAATAAGATTTTCTTTTGGGTAGGCATAAATTGTGATGTAGTCCATTTCGTCACCAAGTGCATAGAGTGTCAACAAGTGAAGGCTGACCACCACCACCCGACAGGTCTTGTTGGCACAAGGGCAGACCCAGGTTTCAACTCTTACATCACACCAACAAGACCTAACTACTGGCCCTTTCGGCAACACTTGCAAAGCAGATGCAGTCTCACCCGAAGTAGTGATAGGGGGTTGCAAGACACAGGTGTCTACAACTAGAGGAAATGCAAAGTGAATCTAGGACTACATCACACAACAATCTAGTTATTCTTTACCACTATTAAGATTAATTCGAAGTTATATCTTTGATTTAACACAACAATGCAATAAAAATATAACACATGACAAATAACACAACATCAATCACAAAGAAGAACAAGATATGCGTGGTTCACCCTCTCCCTAGGGCTACGTCCATAGAACTGTGTTTCTTGATATATTAGATAAAAACATACAGTTCTATCTGCGGACTTAGCTTGCAAACATATCTCTCTTTATCTCTCCCTCTCCCTGCGCACCCAGCTGCAGGGTTGATATTCGCCCCAACTGAAGATCCACAATACAGACTCAATATTGCTCTCAACAAAAATAATCAACAATGAACAACAACAATCATAGTATCAATGAACTAACTTAGAACGAACCCTCCCAGGTCTTATAGACATTTATTTATACATTACATGGAAAATTTTAGGTGTCAAAACCCTAGATCCAAAACCTTAGATGACAAAACCTTAGGTCCACTTGAACCATGTTTTTAGGGCTTCGCCAGCCTATCTTTCCTTCTTTTCCGTGAGGTGCTCCACAACACTCGTTGATGTCTTCTTCCACTTGCTGATTTTTCCATGATCCATTTTCCTTACTGCTTTATCTTCCTTAGTCTTCTCTTCAATGGCTAGCTTTTCCTTTCTTTTCTCCTTCTTTTTTCACTTCGACCCTTCCCCGGTTTATGTGCCTTCCGCGTAGTTCGTACTTCGCCATTCTTCCTTAATCTTCACTTCCTTACATAACCAAGGGCCAAAAGGCCCCCAACACTCACATGCGACTCATCCTGAGTCAATGGAAGACTAAAACTTCTATTTTACTTCGATTGCAGACTACGCAAAGCAGCCTGTGATTTCTTCTCTATCCTTCCCTATCTTGTGCAAACTATCTTTTCTGTGTCTGATACATAGTTTCAAGTACACTTGGTACCTATAAGCTTCTTCCTTTGCTTTTAATGAGAGTTGTGAGGTAGCTGGTTGTCATAATACAATTTCAACTAGCTCCCATTTGCCAAACCTTCTTTCCATTCTCCATTAAGGGTCTTCAACTGTGCAACTCCTGCTTCTGTGACATAGGAAACCTCAAATGGCCCAAGCCAATGTGTCCTAAACTTCCCTGGATGCTTCATGAACTTGCTATCATATAACAATACCAAATATCCTTGCTTGAATTCCTTCCTCTTGATATGTCTGTCATGGTAATACTTTTCCCTTTCTTTCTGTCCCTTCTGATGAAATCCTGCAATGAACTTGTCTTCCTCTAGTTCCAGCAACTGTGCAAGCCTGTCTTGAACAATGTCAGTGTATTCCATACCTATAAATGATGCAATTCTTAAACTCGGAACCACGTATTCCATAGGTACCACTTCCAAGCCATATACCAACTTAAATGGGGTCTGCATTGTTAAATTCTTGCAAGTAGTTCTTTAGGCCCATAATACTGCTGGAATTCTGAAATCCCAATCATCTCTGTTAACACTGCAAATCTTGGTCAGCGTTGTCTCCAAGATCTTATTGAAAGATTCGCCTATACCATTCACCTGTGGGTGGTATGGAGTTCTCTTTTGATGATGAACTTCAAATTCTTGAGTCAAGGCTTCAATAGTTTTGTTGATGAGGTGTGTGCCTTGATCACTCATGAGGATATTTGGGCATCCAAACCTGGTTATAATATCCTCAAAAATGAACTGCACAGCTATAGCTTCACTACAATCCTTAATTTCTCTTGCTTCTACCCGTATGATTAAATAATCTGTCGCAGTGATAATGTATCTAGCTCCTTTGCGCCTTCCTGGGGGGTTAATAGGTCCCACAAAGTCAATGGCCCATTTCTTGAATACTTGTAGTGTTAATTATGGTGCCAAAGGCATCTCATCCCTTCTAGAAGGATTTCCTACTCTTTGACATACATCGCAGGATCTGTAGTATTCCTTAGCATCCTTATGTAAAGTATGCCACCAGAGGCCAGCTCTGAGAACCTTCTATGTTGTTTCTTTCCCTGCATATTGTCCTCCTGCGATGCCTTCATGTGCTTCTATAAGAATCAGTGGTCTTTCTGCCTCCATAACACATCTCCTCAAGATTTCATCTGGTCCCATCTTATATAACTGTCCAACTATAAGTTGAAAGTTGGCAGCATGGACTACCAACTGTTTCTTCTGAATGACTATGTACTCGCGAGGTGCGATTCCTGTGGGAAGGAAATGAACTATCTCGATGAAGTGATCATCGAATTTTCTGATGGCCACCAACTATGCATCTAGTAGTCTGTCCTCCAAACTGGTAGTTTCCTCTCCATGTTCCAACCTAGATAAGTGATTAGGTCCTTTATTCATTCTTCCTAGCTTAACCACAATCTCAAATTCATAGTCCTGGAATAGTAGTATCCATCTGCATATTATTCCCCCCAACACTGGCTTGTTGACTAAGTATTTTAATGCAGAATGATCAATGAATATATTAAAATGTCCTCCCAACAAGTAGTGTCTAAACTTATGCAGTGCATATACCATAGCTAAGACTTCTCTTTCAGTCGTAGTGTAGTTCCTCTCAGCTGTAGAAAGCTTCCTGCTAGCAAAGGCTATGGGGTGGTCAATGTCTCCTACACCCGGTTGTGCTAAAATTTCTCCTAATGCAATGGACGAGGCATCAACATGAAAATTGAACTCCTTAATCCAATCTAGAAAAACCAATATTTGCCCAGTGACCATTTTTTGCTTTAGTGTGTCGAAGCTCTGCTGGCATTATTCTGTCCATTGGAACTTACTGTCTTTATTTAATAGCTTCTCCATAGGTGTTGTTATCTATGCATAACCCTTAATGAAATTCCTATAGTATCCAGTGTTCCCCAATGCAATGTGCAACTATCTAACCAAAGTGGGAGGAGGTAGATCAACAATGATGGCAATCTTGGAGGGATCCACCACCAACCCCTGCTTACACACAATGTGCTCGAGCAACACTCCAAAGGGTGAAAATAAAATTCATTTTTTTAAATTCAGGGCAATCTGGCATTGCCTACACTTATCTAACATCAATCTTAAACATTCAATATGGTATTTTAGTAGGATAAATATAGTCCAATCATCAAAATAAGCTTCTAGGAACTTATGTAAGAAGTTCTTAAATTCTTCGACCACCACCCTAGAAAACATGGTTGGTGTATTCTTCAATCCAAAGGGCATCACTATGTACTGAAAAGAACCCCATTCAGTTGCAAATGTGGTCTTATGTCGATATTCCTTAACAATCCTGATTTGGTGATACCCTAAAATTCCATCTGTGAATGAGTAGACCTCCTGTCCTCCTACGTTATCTAGAATTTTGTCAGTAAAGGGTGTAGGGAATGGATCATGTAGACATGCATAGTTCAACTTCCTTAGATCTACACAAATTCTGATTTCTCCTGACTTCTTATCCTGGAACACCATAGGGATAATCCATTCAAGTTCTTCAACAGGTTCTATGATTCCTGCTTCCAACATTCTATCCAATTCAATCCTAACTTTCTGCTTGTATTTGGGATTCAGTCTGTAGGGTCTCTACTTGATGGGTCTTGCATCTGGTCTCAGAGGGATCTTAATTTCTCCCATGGGTCCTTTAATACCCTTCATTTCTGTGAACTTGGTTGGAAACAAGTCCCAATATTCATGTAAGAGCTCTGTGATCTTGCTAATAGTAGCATCATCCCAATAGTCTCCCACATTTGCTAATTTAGGTGTTTTCTCTGTTCCAATATTAACCTTATTAATTTTAATGGGATGTCCAACAAAAGGTAGTTCAATCCCTGGTCCTTCTATGTCTCTGTGACCTTCAATTTTTGCAATGTTTACATCTCTAGGGTCATCATCCTCATCAACTTTAATATTGTAGCAATCCTGTAACTACTGAAGAGGTGCAGTATAATCATCTCCTTCTTGGGTAAAAGGGAGGTTAGGTGCCTCCTCAAATACCTTTTGTCTCATAGTTTTTAAAGCCTGATCTACTGTAGGGTACTGACTCTCAAATAAAAACGTAGCTATAAAGTTTTGAGTCATTCCATACCAGTCTGTAGTGATGAAGCAAAATTCTTCTTGAAGATACCGGTTGATAGGCGTAGTATCCAAGGTGTTAATGAACTTATGAACCCACTGTTATTTAGAAATGTTTCTCCAGGCATCCTCACAACTCCGCATATGATCCTTAGGAAAATTCTGACCTGTATATCGAACTTCACATCCTTCATCTTGGTCTGAAAAGCGCACTGTTAGTAAGGTGCAACATTGTACCCATTCTGCGATGTTCCTCTTGTGTTCTCCCCACCATCTAGATGGTGTGGATTTCAAGGCTTCATCCAGTGCCAACATCCTTTGTTGTACTAGTACAATTTTCTCAAATTCAGCTAGAAATGTATCTAGGTGATTCAAACCATCAAATGTTGGAAGATTACTTACTTCGGTGCCAATCTAGTGAACTGCTCTGGTTAGTGTATCACATCATCGTGTGGAGACTTCATACATTTTGTTTTGATAGTTTTCCAATGCCTCTTCTGAATCTGATGAACATGCACTTTCACGTCGCTAGCTGAGATTTCCATCTACTGTAGGATTAATGTAATCCTACTGTCTTGATGTTAGCTTGTAGATGTTCTCTAGATCATATGAGCAGTCTTCTTCCCTGATAGGTTCTGTGTATCTGCAACCTTCATCTGGGTCCAGAGGTGCAATGAATTTAAGGTCATTACCCTCAAAGGTCATTCTTCTCTTCTTTAGGTCGACAACAGTCGAATTGTTGAAAGCCCAATCAATTCCTAACAACATAGGATAGGGACAACTATCATCAACAATTTCAATCACTTCAAAATTTGCAAATGTCCTTATCCCATCAATGTCTACAGGGACATGCTCTAGTCTTCCAAAGGGGCTCACTGCCTATTGATTAGCCATTCTGAGCCTGATAGGAGAGTAAATCAGTCTAGGTTTTCCCATCAGTGCCAAAGTCTGCTTCGTCATAACATTTACTTCTGATCCCAAGTCGAGGACCACATAGTCCACGTTGCATTCTCCAATCTGAGCACTAAGGTGTAATTCCTTGTTTGTTCTCCTTTTCCTTGATACTTGATTCACAACTCTACTCAGCATAGGGTTTATTCTCCAAATTTCATACTGTCTCACCAGGTGTTGTAGTTCTTGTACAACCTTTTCATCTTTAATCAAATTGATATAGGTATATAAGAAGTCCATGACCTTTCTTACCTCCTTTTCTTGTCTAGTAGACTGATCAAATGTTGGTGGAATTTCACATTCCCTTACTTCTAGTTGTGCCTTAGATGAAGAATCTTATTCTCCTACAAATTCTTTCCTTGCTTCTTCAAAAGTATGTCTCTCTCTCCTTGGATCAAACAACTGTGCCTTCTCTGCATTTATTCTAATCCCTATCCCCTCTGCAGTCTCTCCTTGATTCTCTCTATCTTATCCTGTAGCAACGCCTCCTCTATTAATAACAATGAGTCTGGGGTCCTCACCGTGAGGTTCTGTTGATAGTAATTGTACTTACTGGTTTCCTCCTCTTCTCTCTTGGAGTTTGGATAATAATATTGGACAATATTCAATAACATGATCAAATGAGTTACAGTAGTTGCAAGTGGTAAAAGGGTTCGGAAAATCCCTTTCCAAATGTCCTGGCTGTGCACAGTTATAGAAGATGATCTATCCTATGCCTCAACCCATGCCTCCTCCTTGTCCTCTTCCTCTGAATCCACCGCGAGGGTTGAAGTTTTCTCTACCTGGGGAGATAAACTGTGAATTTTTCCCTTCTTGTTGTACTTCTCCTTGAATTCTATATGTATCCCTTGATCTTTCATGCATGAGGTATAAGCCCTACAATGCTTCTCATTGTGCCCCACAGACTTGCAGAATGTACAATAGAGATTGGTAGATGTCTGGACATATTTTTGCATATAATAACATTCACCAGGGTGATGTCTAGTTCGACATACCTCACACCAAGGCATAGTAGCCTGCTTCAAAGGAATAGGTGCTCCAAAGGCCAGGTATTCGTGAAATAGGCGACAATCCTCTTTGTCATGAACCTCTGATTTACATATGATACACCAGATATCTTCTCTTTTCTATTTTCCCTTATATTTATTCATATCTTCAACCAATAAAGATAAACTAGTTAACTGATTCAAGATTTGGCTCATACCTAGGCTGGATTCTCCTACAAGGGTTGTTTCTAGTTTCATGGCGATCTCCAATGCTTCAGCCTGCGAAGTGACTTTCTGTTGCATAAGAGGAACTCTGATATGTTGCAAGAGAGCAGAGATGAACCATTATTTATTCTATTCATCTAGAATCTGAAATCTCAACCGACCTATCGGAGTCGTAAACCTCTGATCAAACTCCCAAATAGGTTCAACTACCTTCTTCTTGATTTCTTTCATCTCTATAATTCACTGCGAATATGACTTAGGTTTCTTGAATTCTTCACTCAACGCAGTCTTAATGTTGTTCAATCGTTTAGGTTGTCTAGGTCCTAAAGAAAACTTCATATACCAATTCAGATCACGATCCCTCAAGGTAGTACTAAACTGAGTTCTCTTAACAGCTTCGTCAGTGACTTGCTTGATACTCCATACAACTTCACATAAGAACCAATGTTGGTCAGGATCTTCAGATCCATATCCTCTAAATATGGGTAACCTCATTTCATCTACCATAGACCTGCCTTGGTTTCTCGACTAAGTATGTTCTAAAATTCTTGTAACAATACTCTGATTGCTCTGGTTACTTAATGTTGCTAAAACAACATGGGGAGTAATAGTACTTACTTCGACAGTAGGTGAAATTCCTGGAGTTTCTGGATCTCCTCGGTGAAGTTCTTTGGTCTGTACTTCCTCTGTTCTTGTGGATTCTAAATACTCTTCATTTGTTAGATATGCCTCTTCTCCACTGTAGAATCCCTCGCCTCCGTAGTTTTTCTTAAATAGGTTCGCAAGAGGAACCTCTCTAAATAGTTTCCCACTGCGCGTGTGTCTAGCCTCTGTGTCACTGTCGCTGTCTAAAATCTTGAGCATCAACTTTACTGTATCTTTAGGATATTCTTCTCATGCAATAACATATTAATCCTCATCTTCAAGAAGTGTAGAAAATTTCCTCTAGGTCCCTTAAAGAAATACCTCTCCGCTTGACTATACGATTCTACTCTGTCAATATAAAAAGCAGTAATGTACCCTCCAATAGTTCTATAAAACTAGAGATCCACTGCTCTAGAAACATCATTATCAACTCTCTTGACCTTCTTGATCACCGACGATGTCCAAACCACAAGTGGTCTAGATCTGATCTCAAACTGGGTATCTGCTAATCTGGATAACCACTCGTATAGCTCTTTATGAATTCCTCCAAAGAAAATATCATGTATGTCAGTGAAGATGTAACTTCCCAACCATTCTTCTGTATTAATGCTATGGTTCTTTTTCTGGGCTTTGGCGAAGTCCCTTTCTTGTTCCTCTATCCACTTCTGAATTTATTTCTTCGATGGGAACCACCTCGACATTCCCTCAAGCAGATCCCGATCCTGGCATCGAAACCATTTGTTGGCATAGGGGCAGACCCATGTTTCAACTCTTACAATGCACCAACAAGCCCTAACTATTGGCCCTTTCTAAAACACCTATGAATTAGATGCAGTATCACACGAAGTAGTGATAGGGGATTGTAGGACACATGTAATACCCCAGGTTTCAAACCCCCATTTTAATAATGTATTGTTACAATGCTGAGAGAACTGTTGAAGGAATTACTTACTAGTGTGTCTGTGTTAAATATTGCTAACCCAAATGAAATTTTTGTGGTATGTACAGATTCTTGTATGGAATTACTCGGGGGAGTCCTCATGCAAAATGGACATGTCATTGGATATGAGTCCAGAAATATTAAGGAACATGAGAGGAACTATGCCACACATGACTTGGAATTTTCTGCCATTGTTCACACCTTGAGGATGTGGAGGCATTATCTCATGGGGAAGAAATTCAAATTAAGGACATACCACATTGGTCTGAAGTATATTTTTGAATAACCATCCTTGAATGCCAGGAAAACAAGATGGCTGGAATTTTTAAGTGAATATGACTTCAACATCAAGCATATCAAGGGAAAGGATAATAAATTTTCCAATGCAGTTAGTAGGAGAGTGCATCTCATCCAGGCTACTGCTGTCAGTATGCATCAATCAGACTTGAAGAGGAGAATTTTAGATGGTCTTTCTACAGACCAACATTAACTACAGGTAAAGGAAAACTTACAACAAAGAAATGAACAACATAAAATAAAGGAGTATGAGATAAAGGAAGATGGATTACTCATGCATAAGAATAAAATCTATGTTCCTAGTTCCAGAGAACTGAGGAATTTGGTACTGAAGGAAATGCATATGTTCCTTATGCTGGACCTCCAAGTTACCAGAAAATAATTACAGCAGTAAGAAGTCAGTTCTTTTGGACGGGAATGAAGAAGGATGTTGTTGAATACATCGCTTGATGTATGGAATGTCAGAAGGTGAAGGATGAGCATAGGCACCCAGTGGGTTTGCTGCAACCATTGCCAATTTCAGAGAAGAAATGGGAAGTGATCACCATGGATTTCATCATAGGATAAATCAGAACGAATAAGAAACAAGATTCAATCATGGTGGTGTTGACAAATTGTTAAATTTACATGCAGCAGTGAGATCCATTCTCCTGGAGGATGGCTAAAACCCTAGACAAGATCTAGGGCCCCTAGTGCACTCCTGGGGTATGCGGTCTGGGACCAAATTGATAAAGACCCTAGACATATGTCTAGGGCCCCTGGACTGGGTCCAGGGTAACCATGCCTGGGGCATGGGAGTCTTGGTCTGGGACCAAGCATTCGAAGACCCTAGATATCTCTAGGGCCCCTGGTTTGTAACCAGGGTAACTATGCCTGGGGCATGAGAGTCTTGGTCTGGGACCAAGCATTTGAAGACCCTAGATATCTCTAGGGCCCCTGGTTTGTAACCAGGGTAACCATGCCTGGGGCATGAGAGTCTTGGTC
>JZKD02S0151335.1:546491-556569 GCA_000966675.3 Picea glauca | reverse complement strand
TCTATTGTGATACCGTGGAGATGCTCAGCTCGCGGCCTCAGTCTGCTGTTGATTTGTGAGAGGAGTGGAACAGTCCGTCTGCTTTGGTGTAGTGTCTCTCTGCTAGCCAGCCGCAACCTCCTCTTTGATTTCCTGTGCTCCCTAATTGATGCCGCGGGTGTCTCCTTGCAGCTGCTGTTCACATTTATGACTGCCGCATCCTCTTTATGTTCACTGTAGTATGCTGCAACAGTCTCATGTGTGTTGAGGAGTGCCGCGACCTTGAATCTATTAAGTGATTGGCTGTAACATCATTTGCTAAGGGTGCCACCATATCTTCTGCTGTGTGTACTGTGCTCATCTCAGCCGTGGAGTCTTCTTTTAGGGTTTGGTTTTATTGTGTTGATTCCAGAAACCCTAACTGTGGTAGTATGAAATATTCCTTCAAACGTTGGCATAAAGATCTCAAATAGATCTGAACCGAACCTTTAACTGAGCATAACACTCAGGACTTATCTCCATTGTGGCTGTGTATCATCTTCAGAGGTAAGGTTATTGACATGTATGTTTTCTCCTTGATTGCTTACTGTTAAATTGGATTCAATCTACTGTTATATGAGATCTGCAGTTACATTTGGATAAGTCTTTGTATTACTGTTTAGAATCAATTTAGAGAATTGCTGTAGATCTACTATTAGAAGATCTCTGTTGTGATACATTTAGAAGGTTTTTCATATCACAGTTGATCTGCTGTTATAATTGAAAGGGTTTGGATCACTGTTTGCCTGATCTGCTATTACACTTGAGAGGGTTTTCATATTATTGTTGGAGATCTGAATTTGTTGCTTACAGAATTGAGTTTACTATAATCTTAAATGAGCATTATCTGATCTACTCTAAGATTTAAGATTTATCAAGTTTGTTTTGTTCTACTGTCCCGTTTTTCATAGATCTATTTATATATGCTGTCTATGCTTCAGATTTAAAGTGTTTTTCTTTAAAATTTAAAAGTGACTGCTGCTTTCATTTTACCCTAAAATTCTAACACAAATTAACAAAGGATGCTCATTTTGTGTCTGTGAAGACAACACATACAATGGCTAATATTGCAGAAATTTTCATGAAGGAAATTGATAGGTTGCATGTGATACCTAGGACAATTGTCTCAGACAGAGATACGAAGTTTACCTCCAACTTCTAGAGGGGATTGTTTAAAGGATTTGGAAAAAATCTAAACTTTAGCACAACATATCATCCCGAGACAAATGGGAAATCAGAGAGAGTCAATCAAATAATTGAAGACATGCTGAGAATGTATGTGATGGATAAGCCATATAAGTGGGAAGATTACTTACACTTGGTTGATTTTGCATATAACAATGGGTATAAAGCTTCATTGAGAATGAGCCCATTTGAAGCCTTGTATGGTAGGAAATGAAATACTTCAGTAAGCTGGGACAACCCAACAGATAGAGTGGTACTTGGGCCAGAGTTGCTCAAGGACATGGAAGACCAGGTGGTCAAGATTAAGAAGAATTTAAAGGCATCTCAGGATAGATAGAAAGTTTATGCAGACAAGAAAAAGACAACTAGAGAATTTAAAGTAGGGGAGCATGTACTTTTGAAAGTGAAGCCCAAGAAAAGATCTTTGAAATTGGTTAGTTGTACAAAGCTGGTAGCCAAATTCTGTGGTCCATTTGAAATATTTGGCATAATAGGGCCAGTTGCATACATGCTTGCATTTCCTTCTTCCATGAATGTGCATAATGTATTTCATGTATCTTTACTAAAGAAATATGTACATGATCCTAACCATGTTATTGATTGGCATTTGATTCAGGTAGAGACAGAGGGAGACTTTCAAGTTCAGCCAGTGCATTTATTGGATAGAAAAGTCAAAATGCTCCGGAATCGAGTTATAGAACTAGTAAAAGTTTAGTGGACCTGCTACGGTCCTGAAGATGCTACCCGGGAGCATGAAGATGCCATGTGGGTAGAGTACACGTAGCTTTTTAAATAAATTTGAGATTTTGATCTCTATTTTGTATATGCACTTAAGAAAGTGCCAAAATAAGGGGTAGGGGGTGTAACACCCCAGGTTTTGAACCCCCATTTTAAATAATGTATTGTTACAATGATGAGAGGCCTGAGTGACCAAACAATTACTAAAGGGCCATTATGCCCTAGAAATGTAATTTTTTGATCATTATTAATGATAAACACATCGATGGCCGCTAGATAGACAAAGACTATAGTTATAGGGGGCTATGATTCCACAAGAGAAAGAGCTTGAGGAACTAAGTGATTATTTCGATTTTTAATTACCCTTTTTTTCTAAGGGAGGGGATCGGTTACATGAACTTCTTGGGGAAGGCTAGGAGGTTCTTGTTTCCCCATGAGGTTACTTAAACCCTCCTCTGGTATGATGGGGGGGTTCGACTGATGACTTCTTCACTAATTCCCATTCACTCACTCAGGTTTTCCCTCACGCACTCCCAGGCATGCACTCCCATGCACCCCTTGACCCATTCATCGACCCATCCTCACCTGCGTCTTGGTTTGGTAAAGGAAACAAAACTACTGAAGAATTAGCCACGAGATAGTTGGTTGTAGTGGTCTCTGGTGTGATCCAACCATGACCTAGGGCCTGCATGTCTGAAATGCATTGGCATGTGCCCTGTTTTTCTCACAACTACAAATCCTGAGAGTCCAAGCATTGATATTTTGTACCAGTTGTGCTAGAGGCCCTAAAAATAAAGGAGAAGGACTACCTGAGGGACTGCGTGGTAGAGAAGGGTGGAGGTCCGGTCTCTTTTGGATTTACAAGATAGGTAGAAGAGAGATGGGTACTTGGATTTTTGTGGGTGTCGGGAAACCTACGAGAGCTTGAGAGATGACTGGTTTCGGAACCCAATTACACTATGGAACTGTCCTTGTGGATTCATAGCCCTGGCTCAGGGATGAAACTGCTATTGAGATTTGGAGTAGTGGTGTTTACTATTGGGTGGAACGTCCTTGGTCTGCAACCAATCGATGTCATATTTCATAAAGATAAGTGCTCTCTGTCGTGATATTATTATCTGTGTGTGAATGTATTCCGCTGTGTAATTTAATTATCATTTACATGTATATGAATGTATTTCCGTTGTGTATATTTTATTATCGTTTAATATAATCTTTAGATTATGCATGATTGCTAGATATTGCTGTGCATGTCGTTAAATATGTTATCTTATGCATCCTTAGTATATAAAGAATGTATCGGCATGAGAAAGAAGTCCAAGAGTGGGATTGCAGGTAGCGTCCCCCGAACTGTGGGTGGATGGGGATGTTACAGATTGGTATCGAAACTTCTGGTTGAAGAACCAAGCTGGTATGGGTCGGGTCTTTTGGTTAGAGTCTCATGGTCAAGATTGAAATATGATCGTGAAATTGAAAAGATCAGGAGGAATGGTATTGTAGAAGCTACGCAGGAGGCAAAACGTCATAGATCCTATGTAAGGGTTTGAAGGATTGTGACCGTCCTTTTGAATTCAGGAACGATCACCACTTTAGGATCAAGATAGATCTGGGATCGTTGGATTGAAAGACATGTGAACAAGGTTCGTCCGATGAAAATAAATCAAGGGCTAAGGTCGCGACCGTTAGATCCCATTGGAGAGAGAGATCAATGGCCAACAGGCATTGCGGGGAACCAAGTTGCACGGGAGATAATTTCCCAAGGCGGTCCTGCAATCCAAACCACGGGTTCGCCAAGGGGTTATGTGTAAGTCTCAAGAGCATTGTGGGGAGAAAAGCGAGTTACTCCAAACCTCCGATGTGCGCCCCCACAAATTGAAGAGGCATGCAGTGATGTGAAATTTTAGCACTCAAGCGACAAACCTCTGAAGAGATGAAGTAGCCTGGGAACTATCGATCTGTAAGAGGACACGTGTCCACTGATCATGTGCTCTAGATAAAATGCTCCGAGAAAAAGTGAGCGAGGAGGGGGTTGAAGTTTGAGACTTCTGAAACCCGAAGACCCGAAATGATATCAGCCGTTGATCTATCGAGAGCCATGCGTCGCCATATCTAGGACTTCGGATAAACGCCAGTAGGGCCATATAGCTTTTGAAGTTTGAGATCTCTGAATTCCAGAGCCCCGAAGTAAAACATAGTCGTCATATTGAGGAGGACACGTGGAGCAGATCCCTGAACTCTGGGTGAAGACCTGAATTAAATCTTGGTCATTCGATCTAGGAGGACACATGGTGACAGATTGGCCAGTTTGGGAAGTCATATTTCAGGAAAATTTGAAGTGTGCTAGTTTGAAAACACTCTAAGCCCCGAAGCCCAAAGAGTCAAATTGGTGGGGCATGATGACGCCACTTGGAGGTGATGTGGACCTTGGAATCCCTGAAGTGACATGGCTTGCGGACGTCGCCTGGGATGACGTGGACACATGGGATGTGTGCCATGTGTCAGTAAGATTTGAGCTTTTGGAATATTGAAAAGTTTATTAGAATATGACATGTGTCACCCGCCTGATTGGGCCACGTGTCCGCTTCCATCATTTCTCCATGTGGCAACAGATCATGCAATTCGGAGACTAGGCACTCCGGAGGGGAAAAGATGTAAAAGATTGCATTGGGTCAAAAACTACCAAAGGCCCAAAGGCTGAAGTATATATCGACCGTCAATTCCAGAAGACACACGTTGAAGGATCGTCGAATTCAGGTGGAAGCACTTTGGGATAAAGTTCAGGAGGGAAGTTTGAAACTTTTGAAGCCCAAAGATTCGAAGCAATTCACAGTCGTTGATCTGTGGGAGGACACACATAAGAAGATCATGAACTCCAGGTAAAAGAGTTCTGGGAGGAGGAAAGAGAGGGAAGTTGAGACTTCTGAAGTGCGGAGTCCCAAAGTGGATCTCGATCTTTGATTGCGAAAGAGGATGAGTACTGTTGATCTGATCCTGGTTGAAAGTCCCAAAGTCGTGAAGGTCTAGACAACCACTTTTTCAGCTAAGCGCAGGGTCATGGCCTTGGTGATATGCAGATTGAGAGCTGAGGAAAGGAGGGAAAGCATAGAATTGGTTGTCCTCGAGACATAAAAGTGAGAAGGAATGATTTAGCTGCAGTTTCTAGTTGTGCTCACCTAGGAGGTGATTTGAAGGAAGTTCCTGCGTAGGGTGAAACTCTGTGTCAACCAAGGATAAAAGGACATTGTTATTTTCGAAGAATGGGAATATGATCTCCATAAACAAAAAAAAAGAAAGAGACTTGTAGCATGGTCTGGAAATTTTGTCCATTATACGCATAATTCTAACAAAATGGTCTCTTGCAGATTTTGCAGAATTAAGAGGCTTAAGAATCTCAGCCCAGGATGCGTATTGAGGAAATGGAAGAAGGTGAGGGAGCCTCTAGTCATGAAAAGGAGGCCGAAGGCTAGAATACCAGAGTTGGTAATGAAGAGACAGAGTCGAATCGACACAAGGGAAAATAATAACATGAAAAATTAATAGAAATGATAAGAAGTCTTAATATGGAAGTTCAGAGCTACAAAGAAGACAACGAGAGACCGATGAGAGAGAAAAGTTAGATAAATGCTCGAGTGTTGCATATCTTGAATCAGTTGTAGAGGCAATGAAGAAGGGATCGAACTCAATACAAGAGAAAGAAGTCAGGTGTCATGAAAGGAAAAATGATCGTGGAAGAGTTGGTTATTCCAGAAGAGCTAGCAGAGCTCATGGACATGACTCACCTTTTTAATAAATAAAAAAAAGTTTTATGCAATGGATGATCTTGTAAGCAATTCAAAGGTGATCTTGTCAAACATCAGAGAAGGAAACAAGAGGTAGATTGTTTACAAGGAGAGATGAGGAATCTCAAGCCACCTTCCTTTGAGGGTAAAAGAGAAAGGGAAGATGATGCCGAAGCATGGTTTCTTGGTCTCAGGAGATATTTTTAGTTGCACAACTATTCATCTAAACTGGAAGCCATGATTGCCACCTACCACTTACATGGAAAAGTTGCAATATGGTGGGACCAACTGAAGCAAGTGGAGCATGTTAATGAAAGTAGGATCACTTGGAAGCAGTTCAAGAAGTACTTCCAGAAGGAGTACCTCTCAAAGAATTTCTATGACAAGAAAATGCAAGAGTTCTTTGAACTTAGGTTGGGAATCATGACTATGGAAGAATATGAGAAGAAGTTCTTGGGATTGTTAAAGTATGTCAGGTTCATTGGTGATGAGAAAGTGAAAATATAGATATTTCTAAGTGGATTGCCAACCTTTTATAACGAAAAGATCAAGTATGATGACCCAAAGAACTTGACTGAGGCCATCAGGAAGGCTAAATACTTGTATGAGCAAGGCCAGGGAAGAGAATACCTACATAAATCTTGGAAGGACAAGAATAATGTGAATTCCGATCAGAGGAGGAAAGGATTCAAACCTCCCTTCAATAGGAATGAGCCAAATATAAATCAACAAGATCAATATGCTAAGGGAGATTTCAAGAAGGAATATTCCTTGGTAAAAAGGGGAAGACCACCAATCCAATGCTGGGGATGCAAGGAAGATCACCTGTACAAGGATTTCCCACACAGAAAGGATAGAGTGAAGACTGTGCATAACATCTGTTGTAACAAATATTGAAATTTTGGCTTTCGGTCACTTAGGAGAATGAATAGAAGCATTGGCAGTGGAACGACCACATACACCGAGCATTAAGCCACATGGAGAAAAAGCTCACGAGTCTGGGTTTTTTTCTGTCGGGGATTTGGCCGATGTAGATATCTTAACAACTACAACCTCGATCCCCGAATCCACTAAAGTATTAAAGGATAAGCTGGGTCAAATAAAGATTAAGAAAGATTAACATTAATAAATCTCATCGCAATTTCACGATTGGGGATTTCTCGCTTCAAGTATTATCGAAGTCTCCACGCTTAAATCCATGAAAGGTTAAAGATTAATTTATAATCATGATTAATTAAGAGATTAAAACAAATTATTATCGTCTAATTAATCCCATCGCGATTTCACGATTTGAGATTCCTTGCATGCCATAACTCTTGAGGACATGATACCTGAAACCCGAAGGCACGAAAGAGTGCAATGTAAAAGCCGAAATATATTTTGGGGATTTGGCTGACATGAAGATTTTAATAACCACTGCTTCATTTCCCCGAATCGCGAAAACCCGAAATCAGGACTCCAGTCATATGCAAAATGACTTTAGAAAAACACAATTTTCTTAGCCGTAGAGAGGCCGTTTGTCACGTTCATATAGTCGATCGAAATATACAAATCCTAAGATGTCCAGTAGTGTCTTCAGAATTTCATTTTGAGCTTGATAAGGCAGTCAAAAGTCCCTCGCAAGATGAGGTTCATTTTCAGAAATATGGCGTTTTTACTATGCCGAGTCATCATTTTCAAATGAGGATTCTGGGCGACTGGAGTATCATTTTGAGAAACAGTTGCAGAATTTTATGCCTAACACATCAGATATCATTAGTGTCTTTTAGTTTTCCTATAGGTGTCATAGATTGGGATAATCAAATCCATCTCCAAGCCCTAATTTTTAGATTTCATAATTTCCTGTTTTGACACATGTTTGTTAAATGTAGATTTGGGGAAAATGAAAAGGGGTCTCAGGGAAATGAGAGAGGTTTTTGCTCAAAATAAACAGATGCACAAAAACCTCTTTCATTTTATACAAAGTTGTCTCTATTCGAGAGATACATATCCATAACTGCAACCGTAGTTTTCGGCAGTTTGGCCCATTTTCTATGGCAGAAAGTTTCAAGAATTGGTTGTAATTGTTGTTATCTTTTAGATTAGAGAGGTTTTCGACCTCAATACATATATGAGGCATATTTTTAAAAGGAGGAGGGGAGAGGAGTAGTACTCCTGGGTTGTAGCACTTGTTTTCATGTTTAATAAAAGAGTGCAGAGTATTTTTGATCTATACAAGAGATTCTTGTGATTTTGTTTGTAGAGAATGTCTTATTGCTTCGTTTTCACATCATTTCACTTGGTTTTATTTCCATTTGCTTCCTAATTTGTAACCGTGTTTGTAATGGAATTCATCCATTTGTTAGAAGCTCTATTGCTAGACAGGTTATAGGTTGTTTCTTGTAGAGATATGAAGGTTCATAATTCATCCTTGCTAGATGCTCTATCCCAACTATCTCTTTCCACTAATTTATGCTTGGAATTCACTCATTGCTAAGTGCTCCTTGCATTTTGATATGTTTTCTCTTTATTCTACCTCCATACTTTTTATAAATCCTTCCCTCTGCAATTGTTACACATTATTTTCGTCATCCCTATGACCGTTAATGATGTAAACCTATCTTTTCCTTCAGAGGGGTCAGTGGCTTGATTTCCTGAAGAGAGAAGGGAGAAGAAATTTTCCTAAGAAAAGAAGTTGCATTTTCCCTTGTAAAAACCCTGTAAAAAAAGGAAGTTCGCAGGTTGCTATATAGGTAGGGTGCGAGAATGCCTGATTCTCGCAGGTTGTACCATAGCTAGGGTGTGAGATGTTCACAGTTTTCTCTATAGGCAGGGTGCAAGAATGCCTACACATGGGAAAAACAAGTGTTTTCTCGAATCTTCTAGAAGGAGAAGCTTCTATGGTGAGGTGGCATCCAAATGGTTTGGATCTTACTCGCTTTCATGATTTAGTGGGATCATCTTAACCTCCTATCCTTATCCTCTTCAACTTATAAAAGGAGAGGATTTCTCATGGAGAAAGTTAGCTTGGTTTGTCTTGGAATTATTAGCTTGGTTTGAGTGGCTTTAAGGTTTGCTTTGTCAAGATAGATTGTGAATACCATCAGATCTGTGCTCTCAGAATTCTTGGAGTGAAAGTGTGTGGGGAACGAAGGACAGTTGGAAGGGACCTTACGACATCAAGACCATGGTTTTAATCTCTCTTTCACATTTAATATGATACAGTAATATGATTATTTCCTATAAAACTTGTTATGTTTTATTGTATGATTCCTTGATCACATACATAGGTTTATATTGAGTTTATGCTATTACTATCACTTTGGTTGGTTGTGTTCTTTTGCAAGATCATCATTGTATGAGTGTTGGAACAGAGCTAGGATGGCGATGGAGAGAGGAAGTGACGTTTAAACGGTATGCCACTCATCCCTCTTTAGTTAGTAAATTCAATATCTAAAACTTAAGGAAAGCGTCATGTTCTGGTGTGTTTTGTTCTAGATCTAGGTGGATATAGGGAGATCAGTTAGTGTCCGCACCTACCGATTAGTCTGATAACAAAATTGGCAACTCCACTGGGGAACAGATTGTTTCCTAGTTAGTCTAGTTTCCCTTGCTTCGATTGCTTGTTTTCTGGTCTCTGAGTCTGTGGGAGATCCATCCAGATTCTATAGATCTAAAAGTTCACTCAAATTTAGCACTTTTTCAAATTTTTGCTTGTTTACAGGCATTCTCGCACTGCACCCTTTAGTGGCCTGCGAGAATCATTGATGTTCACACCCTACTGTTCAGTTAGGTGTGAACTTCTCACACCCTACCAATGTCTAGCCTGTGAGAATACCTAATTCTTGCACTGCACTCTATTGCTAGGCTGCGAACTTGTTTGTAAACTTTTTTGGATTGGGTTTTGTCATCTTTTGATGACCCAGTTTTTCTTTGATCAGCTGGATTGAGCTTTTGGAGCCTATATTGATCTTCTTACAGTTTGCTTGACATCCTTTGAGTTGCTTTTAGCCACTTTTGCTTTGTTTGGTTTTGAAGGATTAGTCTCTTGCTTTGAGTGTTTTTCAATTACAAAGCGTGTGTTTTCTTTAGAATTGTTTAAGGAAAGATGAGATTTCTTCTGAATAGTTCTCTTTGAAAGAAAACTTTTAGTTTGGGTTTCTTTGTTTTAAGAAAGTTCATTATTGCTTTTAGTGAAATTTTTGAAACAAAAAGATTTTCTTGCTTTATATTAGATTGGGGGCATCCTTGCATTTGAAGTACCTTGGTGTTCAGTACCTTTTTCTCATTTCTTGAGAATATTGATATTGATGAGTTTAATATATTTTGGGACATTGTGCATATGGGAATGATAAATGTTTTCTCCTTCTCATAGCATA
>JZKD02S0151335.1:530598-544077 GCA_000966675.3 Picea glauca | reverse complement strand
CATCTACAGGTGTCACAGACTCCGGATCCTCTGAAAGGATCTCATCCGTTGATCGATACTTAACCCTCATACTAATAGGCGAGGGTTTGCAAGTCTTAATTTTGGGATTTGTTGGCACAAGGAAGCATGCCCTTCGGTGTCTCGAGCACCGAAATGCTGAAGTGTCGAACATGCCTCATTTGGAAATTAGCCCCCTGGGCTACGCCTTGGTCGATATGACCTCTTCTCATATGACCACAGTTTTATTTTTGTCGGGATTTATCAAGGCAAGAGCCCAACCTCTTGTCAACGAAACTCCCGAATCCCCGATCCCCGATTTCCCGAAATGGGTAATCTCTCGAAACTTAGCCTCCTTAAAGCGAACGGTCCAAATCTGTCCTGGGGTTTCCATAAGGGAAAGTCTCAATCCGTCGTCACCAGGACTCCTGATTTTGTGATTCCTGATTTCCTGAAATGGGAAATCTCATGACACATGCCCCCCTTAAATCGGACGGTCCAGATTTGTCCCGGGGTTTCCACAATGGAAAGTCTCGATCTCTCGTCACTAGGACTCCCGCGTTCGCGATTCCTAATTTTCTAAAATGGGAAATCTCATGACACGTGGCCCCCTTAAATTGGACGGTCCAAATCTGTCCCATGGGCCTTGGGGATTTACGGCCCCGATTTCTTTGCTATCCACGAAGACACGGAAAACAAAAGTGGTAAGGCATCTAACACCCTACTTACTCCCACCAATCTAACGGTCATGCGTGACCATAGTTTTTATGATGGAATCTCGTCCGTCGATCAACACCTATTCAGGGTTAAGGCACTTGACACTCCATCTTCTTCTTCCGATCTGACGGTCATGAGTGACCACAGATCGCCTGACAGGATCTCGTCCGTCGATTCGATACTTCATCCTTGTGCTGCCATCTCAGGTTTTCAAGAGGATCGTTCCTCGTCGTGCAGGGTTACTAAGGCCTTGCGCCTTCACATTCTCTTTCCCGGTTCTTGATGGGATTTTCAAGGAGGGTATCTCTATGGGGAGGTTTTTTACCCAGGGTACTATCTGAGGCAGATAAGGGTACCTTTCTCCCACGAATCAGACACGCAGTCTGAATTAGATCAGTATGCATATAAATAGCGATTTATGAAGACATAATCCATACATAGTCTTTCCATTATAAACATGCATCTACCAGCACTGATCAAAACACCATACATACATTCTTACTCTGAAATCATTCACCATTTTACAACTTATAAACATAATTTTCAGAATAAATATATATTTCAAGATGCCAGAGGAAAAACACTTGTCAGAAATAACACCAGGATTTATGCAACTGCTGAGAGGGGTGCTCGTTTCCACCCAACCGTAGGCTCAGCGACTCCCAGCGGATTTACCACTAGCCACCTCGAGCTGAGACCACGATGTTGTGAGACTGCGTCTTTGTTTTCCAGTGACCAGAAGTGAAGGTTACTCTCCTTCCTCTATGCTATCACTCACTCTGCATATTGCCAGAGTCCTCTCCTCCCCTCATGTCTGCCCCCAATCGCTTCTACCCCATGCCTTATCCTCTTGTGAGGTTGCGTGTGGCATGATTTCCATCACACTGGTCAGGCCTGACGGCTCTACGGATGGGTGGTTCACCTCCCCATCCCTCATTAATTCCTGAGGAGCCATCTACCTGCCAGCCTGCGAGACATTTAATTCGGGGCCAGCGAGCCGCTTTTGGTTCTTCGGGCCAGTGGAGTCCAAATACGGTATTAAATCTCGGTGGAAGTTAACGCCACCTTTCTAGGTGCCTTCCATTGCCATCATGGTCTCTTTTTCTACACATCCCCTCTCAGCAGTCCTACAATATAAATTCATAATATTATTCACATAATACATATTCACATTTCTGAGTTTGCCACAGTTCTTGGCCAGTCCAGTTATTTTTACAAACTGGGGGAAACAGGGTGTTACAACATCAACCTCATGTTGATCCTTCACCTTCTTCACCAGTAAGGTCTTCTTCACCTTCTTCGCTTGCAAGGTCGCCTTCCATTTCATCTTCTTCGTTGAGTAAAAGTTCTGAAGCTAGTAACCTGGTGAATAAGAAGAAGAAGAAAAGGAAGATTAAGAAGAAGAAAGATAAACAAGGGTCAAAGCTTCCAACCACTACTAAACATGTTGGAAAACAACCAGTTACTGTTAATCGTGTTGGGAGTGTTGATGATGTCAAGATCACCCAAACAACTCGTAAGCCCAAGTACCCTTGTAGGCTTTGTAAGGGTATCCATCTTCTTAAGGAATGCCCTAGTCTATCCAAGGTTATAGAAGCATTGTCTACACATCCTCGCCAACCCACATCGTTAGCCTCTGAACAATATGCTGACAACCCCCTGTCAACCAGTCATGATACAGTTGGGAAGAAGAAAAGTAGAGTCAAGTTCCCGTGCATGTTATGCAAAGGGAGTCATCTCACTCACCTTTGCCCCTGTATGGATGAAGCCTCTAAATTACTGGAAGACATGACTGTTTCACAACCTCATTTTCTAGATGCATACCGTAAGCTTTCTCTCAACCCTCCAATAGTTGATGGAATGATCACTCCGGTCCCTTCACCGGTCAATCTGGTTGATCATGTTGTCAATATGGTCACGTCCTTAGTTGGACCAATTGACAAAACGGTCGATCCAATCCCATCCTCGGTCGATCCCACTCTCCTGTTAGAGAGTGTCACCCAAGTTGTCGATCTGTTTCCATCTGTTAACCCCAGTCTCTCCTTGCAGAATGAAACTCAAGTGGTCGATCTGATCTCTCCATCGATCGATCCTACTCTCCCACTAGAGAGTAAACCTGATACTTCCCACGTTTTTCTCATTGATACAGAATCTCCCATGCCGAGGGGTATTCCTCCTTCTCCCATGGAACCCCCTCCAAGTAATGAGGCCATCCATTTTGATTGGGGTGTGCTAACTGGACCTCGTCTTCCCTCTCACATTCCTTTCTAGATTACAGTGCAGGTTTGTGGTCGAGACGTTCCTTAGATGCTGATAGATGAAGGTTCATTTGTTAGTATTTTGTCCTCTATTGCTTGGCAAGCCTTGGGTTATCCTCCACTTACACCAGTTACGCAGAATCTGTTAGCTTTTAACAGAATAACTAGTCAACCTTTAGGGACCCTTCCTCAGTTTCCTATAACTTTGGGAGGGAAAACTGTCTTCATTGATGTCATGGTAGTCCAAGAACCCTTGGATTTTTATTTACTCCTTGGGAAAGATTATGTCTATGCCATGAAAGCTATTGTGTCCACTCTTTTTTGTGTGATATCTTTCCCTCACGATGGAATAATTGTGACTGTTGATCAACTTTCATTCGTTGATCCTACCTGGATTGCCTCCCTGAATGATTCTTATATGTAGTCAGTATTTCCCCCGCCACAGGTCAATTATGTGGCGTTGTCACCCATCCCTTCGACTTCTGATGACTTAGATCCAGTAGTTGACATGGTGATCTCTTCGATAGGGTTGTTAGAGCTTGATCTCTTTACTCCTGTCACGACCCTCGACATGGTGTCCTTCCAGAGTGTGTTTCTTCCTTCTATTTAAGACCTCTTGGAATCCATGACTGAATTTTGTCCCTTGACATGGTGTCATTCCAGAGCATTGTCCTCTTGGAATCCATGATCAAGAAGGATGTTCTGAGGATAGTTTTTGGTTCTCTGAGGCAACCTCATTTAAAAATGAAACAAAGGTCTATGAGCATAGTTTTTTGGTTTCAATCTCATTAAAAAATGAAACCACTTATGAGGATAGTTTTTTCATCTCTGTAGCAACCTCGTTAAAAAATGAAACAAAGGTTACGATCATAGTTCTTGTTTCTATGTCAAGCTTGTTAAAAAATGAAATAGTTTTCCCCCTCTCTATTTGAGTCAAGTCCTTCATCTAGTATTTGAAGCTTCATTTCCTCCGCCTTTGTCGTTGGATGAAACGAAGCTTGGGGGGGAAATACTTCCAGCTTCTGGACTTCATGCTGAAGTAGAGCCACTATTTTCTTAAGCTGGGGGCTAAGTACCAACCTTCCATGTGTTATGTGTTAGGAAGTCGCAAGCATAGTTTTCTATGGTTCAAGCTTGTGTAAAAATGAAACCACCTACCTCAATCATAGTTTCCTCTGGTTCAAGCTTGCGTAAAAATGAAACTAGGTCCAAGCATAGTTTTGTTTAGTTTTTAAGCTTGTGTAAAAATTAAAATCTATCCCAAGCATAGTTTTGTTTTGTTTTAGAGCTTGCATAAAAATGAAAACAATCTCGAGCTTAGTCTTTGTTCTTTCTCATGCTTGTAAATACATGAGAATAAGTTACCAAGCTTAGTCTTTGTTCTTTCTCGTGCTCGTAAATAAGTGAGAATGTAACTGAGTATAATTTTATCACTTTTTCGGACTCATAAAGGTTATACGAAAAAGGAACCCCCTGGAGTTCCCTTTAAGCTCTTTTCAGACTCTCTAAACATGAAAAGATTGCCGAGCGATCTTGTTATTTTCACGTTCGTTAAAGTATTTGAAGAAAACGTCTATTGAGTGATAGTTTATCTCTTTTTCGGTCTCATCAGACTATTTTATGAAAAAGGAACTGAGAGAATTCTCTTTTGAGTGTTTTTCAGACTCTCTAAACATGAAAAACCCATGAGTTTTCTTTTTTTGGACTCGTTAAATAAACATCAAAAGGCCCAAATGGGACCGAACCACTCCTTCTTAGGGTTCGTTAAACATACTCCGAGGGACTCATCCGAAGGATGAGCTTACATTTACAAGCATATGTTATCCTCCTCAATCTTGCGTAAAAATAAAGAGGTACTTGCCATAAATGGTGGGGGAAAAATTTGGAAAGAAATGTATCTAAACTTTTATTCTGTGGAAGAGTCACTTTTGAACATGACACCCTTTCACTCGCTTTGTGTCTAGGTTGGAAAATCCACTTGTATCTTGATCATACTCCTTTATAAGATTAAAAAATGGTCTGTGATCCCTGTTGTTGAGTCAGTGTTTCCAAGATGGTTGTCATGTCGTCAATATGTTCAAAGAAATGTCCAACCCGAAAAGCCTTCTATTGCGTCAGCCATTTCTGTAGTGCTTAAGCCTTCTATTGCGTCGGCCATCCCTGAGTTAGTCCTGAATTACTTGTTACTTTGATCTACATCAAATCTTGTTACTTGTTTCATGTCATTGATGTGGGATACATTAAGGCCCTCCTGTGATGAGTCTTTTCCTGTCGACCTCAACTCAATATCCAGGAATTAGACTTAGAAACCAATTGGTACCTTGGAACTTGCATGCCTCAATGGACGGTTTCCTCGCTTTCGATAGTGGGTTTTCATTATTGACCCTTGATCAGGAGATTCCGCCGAGTGTTCGACTTCATCTCATTAACTCACATTCATTGGATTGTACTAGTGTACCTTGGGATTCATTGACATTAATGGTGATTTTCCTCGCACTTGTTAATGGTATACACTAATGACCGGTAATCAAGTGGTTTATACCATGTTCGACTTCGACACATGTATTCACATGGTTATATTCATACTATAGAGTGGTGGACATGAAGACCCTGGATATTTTTTGACAGATACAGGTTGCGTTGGAGTATATTCAGTGTATTGTTACATACATCCACATTGTATGTCTGGTGGCTATGTTCAAATTTGAGTTTTTAACACAGATCCACAGTGTATTTTTTGTGGCTATGTTCAGATTTGAGTCATATCGACATGGATCCACAGTGTATGTTTGGTGGCCATGACCTGTCTAACTTGACATGGATCTTCGCATGTCGACATTTATGCTTTGAGTCATTTGTATTCTGAGTATGGGAATGCCTACCTCAGTGATGCTATATTATTGTACTGTATTTCCTTGTTTGTTGGCAGGTTTCTGATTGACTGTTTCTTGTTCCCTACACACACTCGAAAAAGTATTTCAGCTATCACTTTGTTCTAAGACTAATCGGTAGGTGTAGACACTAACTGATCTCCCTAGATCCACCTAGATCTAGAACAAAACACACCAGAACATGACGCTTTCCTTAATTTTTAGATATTGAATTTACTAACTAAAGAGGGATGAGTGACATACCATTTAAATGTTGCTTCCTCTCGCCATCGCCATCCTAGCTATGTTCCAATGCTCATACAAAGATAATCCTGCAAAAGAACACAACCAACCAAAGTGATATTAATAGCATAAACTCAATATAAACCTATGTATGTGATCAAGAAATCATACAATAAAACATAACAAGATTTATAGGAAAGAATCATATTACTGTATCATATTAAATGTGAAAGAGAGATTACAACCATGGCGTTGATGTCATAAGGTCCCTTCCAACTGTCCTTCATTCCCCACACACTTTCACTCCAAGAATTCTGAGATCACAGATATGATGGTTTTCACAATCTATCTTGAGAAAGCAAACCTCAAAGCCACTCCAACCAAGACAATAATTCCAAGCCAACCCAAGCTAACTTTCTCCATGAGAACTCCTCTCCGTTTATAAGTTGATGAGGATAAGGTAAGGAGTTTAGGATGATCCCACTAAATCATGAAAGTGAGTAATATCCAAACCACTCGAATGCCACCTCACCATAGAATCTTCTCCTTCTAGAAGATTCGAGAAAATGCTTGTTTTTCCCATGTGTAGGCATTCTCGCACCCTGCTTATAGAGAAACCTATGAACATATCTCACCCTAGCTATGGTGCAACCTGTGAGAATCAGACATTCTCGCACCCTGCCTATATAGCAACCTGTGAACTTCCGTTTTTTACAGGGTTTTTACAAGGGAAAATGCAACTTCTTTTCTCAGGAAAAGTTCTTCTCCCTTCTCTCTTCAGGAACTCAGGCCACTGACCCCTCTGAAGGAAAAGATAGGTTTACATCATTAATGGTCATAGGGATGATGAAAATAATGTGTAACAATTGCAGAGGGAAGGATTTATAAAAATTATGGAGGTAGAATAAAGAGAGAACATATCAAAATGCAAGGAGCACTTAGCAATGAGTGAATTCCAAGCATAAATAAGTGGAAAGAGATAGTTGGGACAAAGCATCTAGCAAGGATTAATTTTGAACCTTCATATCTCTGCAAGAAACAACCTATAACCTATCTAGCAATAGATCATCTAACAAATGGATGAATTCCATTACAAACACGGTTACAAATCGGGAAGCAAATGGAAATAAAACCAAGTGAAATGATGTGAAAACGAAGCAATAAGACATTCTCTACAAACAAAATCACAAGAATCTCTGATATAGATCGAAAATAATCTGCACTCTTTTATTAAACATGAAAACAAGTGCTACAGCCTAGGAGTACTACTCCTCTCCCCTCCTCTTAAAAATATGCCTCATATATGTATTGAGGTCGAAATCCTTTCTAATCTAAAAGATAACAACAGTTACAACCAATTCTTGAAACTCTTTGCCATAGAAAATGGGCCAAACTGCCGAAAACTAGCGTTGCAGTTATGGATATGTATCTCTCGAATAGCGACAACTGTGTATAAAATTAAAGAGGCTTTTGTGTATCTGTTTATTTTGAGCAAAAATCTCTCTCATTTCCCTGAGACCCCTTTTCATTTTTCCCAAATCTGCATTTAACAAACATGTGTCAAAAAAGGAAAATATGAAATCTAAAAATTAGGGCTTGGAGATGGATTTGATTATCCCAATCTGTGACACCTATAGGAAAACCAAAAGACGCTAATGATCTCTGATGTGTTAGGCATAAAATTCTGCAAATGTTTCTCAAAATGATACTCCAGTCGCTCAGAATCCTCATTTGAAAATGATGACTCGGCATAGTAAAAAAGCCATATTTCTGAAAATGAACCTCATCTTGCAGGGGACTTTTGACTGCCTTATCAAGCTCAAAATGAAATTTTGAAGACACTACTAGACAACTTAGGATTTTTATATGTCGATCGACTATACAAATGGGACAAACGACCTCTCCACGGCTGAGAAAATTGTGTTTTTCCAAAGTCGTTTTGCATATGACTGGAGTCCTGATTTTGGGTTTTCAGGATTCGGGGAAATGAAGCAGTGGTTATTAACATCTTTATGTCGGCCAAATCCCCAAAATATATTTCAGCTTTTACATTTCACTCTTTCGGGCATTCAGGTTTCGTGTATCATGTCCTCAAGAGTTATGGCATGCAAGGAATCTCAAATCATGAAATCGCGATGGGATTAATTAGACGATAATCATTTGTTTTAATCTCTTAATTAATCATGATTAGAAATTAATCTTTAACCTTTTGTGGATTTAAGTGGCAGGACTTCGATAATACTTGACGCGAGAAATCCCTAATCGCGAAATTGCGATGAGATTTATTAACGTTAATCTTTCAGTAATTTGCGATGAGAAAACAATTATAGCAATAATAAGGTAGTTCTTTTGGCCGGGAATGAAGAAGGATGTTACTGACTACATTTCTCGATGTATGGAATGTTAGAAGGTGAAGGTTGAGCATAGACACCCAATGGTTTTTCTGCAGCCATTGCCAATTCCAGAGAAGAAATGGGAAGTGATCACCATGGATTTCATGACAGGATTACCCAGAATGAATAAGAAACCTGATTCAATCATGGTAGTGGTTGACAAATTAACAAAGGATACTCATTTTGTGCCTGTGAAGACAACACATACAACGACTAATATTGCATAAATTTTCATGAAGGAAATTGCTAGGTTTCATGGGATACCTAGGACAGTTGTCTCAAAAAAAGATACACAGTTTACCTCCAACTTGTGGAGGGGATTGTTTAAAGGATTTGGCACAAATATAAACTTTAGCACAACATATCATCCCCAGACAGATGGGAAAATGAAGAGATTCAATCGAATAATTGAAGACATGCTGAGAATGTATGTGATAGATAAGCCATCTAAGTGGGAAGATTAATTACAATTGGTTGAGTTTGCATATAACAATGGGTATGAAGATTCATTGAGAATGAGACCATTTGAAGCCTTGTATGGTAGGAAATGAAATACTCCAGTAAGCTGGGACAACCCAGCAGATAGAGTGGTACTTGGGCCAGAGTTGCTCAAGGACATGGAAGACCAGGTGGTCAAGATTAAGCATAATTTAAAGGTAGCTCAGGATAGATAGAAATTTTATGCAGACAAGAACAAGATAGCTAGATTATTTAAAGTAGGGGAGCATGTAATTTTGAAAGTGAATCCCAAGAAAAGATCTTTGAAATTGGGTAGTTGTACAAAGATGGCAGCCATATTCCGTGGTCCATTTGAAATATTGGGCAGAATAGGGCCATTTGCATACATGCTTGCATTGCCTACTTCCATGAATGTGCATAATGTATTTCATGTATATTTACTAAATAAATATGTACATGATCCTAACCATGTTATTGATTGGCATCTGATTCAGGTAGAGATGGAGGGAGAATTTCAGGTTCATCCAGTGGGGGTATTGGACAAAAAAGTCAAAATGCTCCAGAATCAAGTTATAGAACTGGTAAAAGTTCAGTGGACCTGCTACGGTCTTGAATATGCTACCTGGGAGCATGAAGATGCCGTGTAGGTAGAGTACCTGCAAATTTTTGAATAAATTTGAGATTTTGATCTCTATTTTTTATATGCACTCAGGACAGTGTCAAAACAAGGGGGAGGGGATGTAACACCCCAGGTTTCAAACCCCCATTTTAAATAATGTATTGTTACAATGCTAAGAGGCCTGAGTGCCCAAACAATTATCAAAGGGCCAGTATGCCCCAGAAATGTAATGTTTTGATCATTATTAATGATAAACACATTTCTAGCTGCTAGACGAATAAGGACTAGAGTTATAAGGGGCTATGATTCCACAAGAGAGGGAGCTTGAGGGAATAAGTTCTTATTACTATTTTTAATTACCCTTTTTGTCTAAGGGAGGGGATCAGTTACGTGAGCTTCTTGGAGAAGGCCAGGAGGTTCTTGTTTCCCCATGAGTTTACTTAAGCCCGCCTCTGGTCTGATGGGGGGTTTGCCTGATGATTTTTTCGCTGATTTCCCGTTCACTCACTCAGTTTTTCCCTCACGCACTCCCAGACACACACTCCCATGCACCCCCTGACCCATTCATCGACCCATCCTCAACTGCGTCTTGGCTTGGCAAAGGAAACGAAGATGTTGAAGAATTAGCTACAAGATAGTTGGCTATAATGGTCGCTGGTGTGATCCATCTATGACCTGGGGCCTGCATGTTTGAAATGCATTGGACTGTGCCCTATTTTTCTCACAACTGCGAGTCCCGAGAGACCCAACATTGAGATTCTAGACCAGCTGTGCTGGAGGCTCTAAAAGTAAAGGAGAAGGATTGCCTGAGGGATTGTGTGGCAGAGAAGGGTGGAGGTCCGATCTCTTGGGGCGGTACAGGCTGGGTAGAAGAATGATGGGTACTTGGATTGTTGTGGGTGTCGGGAAACCTATGAGAGATTGAGATCTGACTGGTTTGGGAACCCAATTACACTTTGGAACCGTCCTTATGGATTCATAGCCCTGGTTTAGGGGTGACGCTGCTATTGAAATTTGGAGCAGTGGTGTCTACGGTTGGGTGGAACGTCCTTGGTCTGTAGCTAGTTGGTGTCATCTTTCATAAAGATAAGTGCTCTCTGTCATGATATTATTATTTGTGTATGAATGTTTTCTGCTGTGTAATTTAATTATCATTTACATGTATATGAATGTATTTCCGCTGTGTATATTTGATTATCGTTTAATATAATCTTTTGATTATGCATGCTTGCTGGATACTGTTGTGCATGTCGTTAAATATGTTATCTTATACATCCTTAGTATATAAAAAATGTATCATCATG
This sequence comes from Picea glauca, assembly GCA_000966675.3. Taxonomy (NCBI): domain Eukaryota; kingdom Viridiplantae; phylum Streptophyta; class Pinopsida; order Pinales; family Pinaceae; genus Picea; species Picea glauca. The sequence continues at coordinate 533,217 of JZKD02S0151335.1, read as the reverse complement.
AGAAAGAAGTCTGAGGGTGCGCTTGCAGGTAGTGTCCCTCGACCTGTGGGTAGGGATGATTTTAGGGGCTAAATTTCGCTCATGGGCTAATTTTGCATGGTTTTTCCCAAAAAAAGATTCATTATTGTAAAAATGATTCATCCAAATTCTATAAGATAAAATTATTTTACCTTAAAAATCGCCAAAATGTTATTCAAACTAATTAAAATCCTTAGAAATTTGAATATTTTTACAAAAACATCGCCAAATATTTATAGTTGTCAAATGAAGGATTACTAAGATTCGCCAAGGTTTCTACATTTTAAAATAAATTTCCATCCTTAAAATCATCCCTGCCTATGGGTGGCTGGGGATGTTAAAACATAGGTGTCTACAACCAAAGGAAATGCAAAGTGAATCCAGGACAACGACACACAAAAATCTAGTTATTATTTACCACTCTTAAGCTTACTTCGCAAGTTATATCTCTGATCTAACACATCAATGCAATAACAATATAACATATGACAAATAACACAACATCAATCACAAAGAACAACAATATATATGTGGTTCACCCTCTCCCTAGGGCTACATCCACAAAAATGTGTTTCTTGATATATTAGATAAAAACATACAATTCTATCTATGCACTTAGCTTTCATATCTCTCTCTCTTTCTCTCTCCCTCTCCCTCTCCCTCTCCCTGTGCACCTAGCTACAGGGTTGATCTTTGCACCTAATTGAAGATCCACAATACAGACCCAATATTTCTCTTAACAATAGTAATCAACAATGAACAACAACAATCATTGTATCAACAGACCAACTTAGAACGAACCCTCCCAGGTCTTCTAGACCTTTATTTATACATTACATGGCAAAGTATAGGTGTCAAAACCCTAGATCCAAAACCCTAGGTGCCAAAACCCTAGGTCCACTTGACCCATGTTTTCAGGGCTTTTCCAGCCTGTCTTTCCTTATTTTCCACGAGGTGCTCCACAACACTCGTTGATGTCTTCTTCCTCTTGTTGAGTTGTCCATGATCCATTTTCCTTACTACTTTATCTTCCTCAGTCTTCTCTTCCAATGACTAGCTTTTCCTTTCTTTTCTCCTTCTTTTCTCACTTTGGCCCTTCCCCGGTTTATGTTCCTTTTGCCCAGTTCTTACTTCACCATTCTTCCTTAATATTCACTTCCTTACATAACCAAGGGACAACAAGTCTCCTACAACCGCATGATGTTCCTATGTCCAAGTGGGAAGTCATTTCTATAAATTTTGTTGTGGGATTGCCACTCACATTTCCATTCTTGTGATAGTTGATAAGTTGACCAAGAGTACTCATTTTATTTAGGTTAGAGACACTTATGATGTCATTGATGTGGAACACATGTTTATAAGTGAGGTCAACCGTATGCATGGTTTACCAAAGAATATCATTTCCAGTAGGGACTCTTGATTCACATACAGGTTTTGGACAAGTTTGCAGTCAACATTGGGAACTCACTTGAACTTAAGCATAACATATCATCCCGAAATAGATGGGAAAACTGAGAGAGTAAATAAGGTTATGGAAGACATGTTTAGGATGTATGTTATGGATAATAAAACCCATTGGGAGAAGTACCTACCTTTGGTAGAGTTTGCCTACAATAAAAAAGTTTCATAGCTCCATTGGAATACCACCCTATGAAGCTCTGTATAGAAGGCCATGCAGAACACCGTTGAGTTAGGAAAGGTTAGAAGACCGAGTGATAGTTGGGCCATAATTGATTCAAGAGATGGAGGAACAAGTGATTTATATTATGTAGTGACTAAAGGAAGCACATGATAGAAAGAAAAATTATGTTGATTCACACAAGACTAACCAAAGTTATAAAGTGGGACATTGATTTTTCATTCATATCAGGCCTAATCATAGTACCATTCAGTTTGGGAAGGGGACAAAGTTTTCACCTTGATTTATAGGACTATTCAAAATCCAAGAGAGAATTGGACCTATTTCCTATCATCTTGTACTGCCACCCCACTTGCATAAAACTCCTAATGTTTTTCATTTATCTGTTCTACGTCATTATCTTGCCGACGAATCTCATAAATTGAATTAGAAGGAATTGTGGGTATTTGAAACGGGAACCCTCATGGTTGAACCATTACGTGTATTAGACCGTAGGGTCAGAGTGCCAAGGAATCCTTTGGTAGGCCAAGTTAAGGTCCAGTGGGACACGTATAGCCCATGATTTGCTACTTGGGAGGATGCAGAGACCTTACGATGAGATCATCCCTCACTTTTTTTACCACCTTGAGAATATGTTTCTCGAAGTTTGGGTGTATATAATGGCATCTTTTGACTAAGATAACTAGAATTACTTAAGGCCTAATCATATTTTATTTTCTATTTACTGTGAAACTATTGATGACACACTTGAAATTTTAGGACATATGAACCTATGTGAATATCAATTCTATGAATGTTTATCGTTATTTGAATTATGATTGATATTATGAAATCTATTTCTAACTTGAAAATTTTGACATTTAAAGTTGTTGGTACGTGGATACCGAATTGAGAATATGATTAAATGCATTTACATGATAGTAATGCATAGATATGTATGAGTTTGTGTTATAGACTAATCT
>JZKD02S0151335.1:482246-499145 GCA_000966675.3 Picea glauca | reverse complement strand
AAAGTTCTGCAGGAATATTTATTTCTCAAGAAAAATATTTGAAAGAGATGTTGAAGAAATTTCAGATGGAAGATTCCTCTCCAGTTAGCACACCTATGGTGGTTGGTTGTAAGCTAAGTAAAGATGATATCTCACCTGATGTTGATCAAAGGACATATCACTCTATGATAGGCAATCTTCTGTACATCACAACATCTCGTCCTGATATAATGCAAGCTGTTGGAATGGTAGGTTGTTATCAGTCTGCTCGTAAACAAATTCATTTGGTAGCTGTCAAAAGGATATTTAAATACTTGAAGGGAACAATGACTTATGGTCTGTGGTATCCTAGAAATCAGAATTTCCAGTTAACTGCTTATTCAAATGCAGATTGGGCAAACTGTGTTGATGAGAGAAAAAGCACCAGTGGAGGAGCATTTTTTCTGGGTGACTCATTAGTTGCATGGCTTAGTAAAAAGCAGGGATCCATTTCATTATCCACTACAGAGGCAAAATACATTGCTGCTGCTACTTGCTGCACACAAATTTTATGGATGATACAAACTCTTGCAGATCTGAAGGTAACTTACATTGATCCCATTCCAATTCACTGTGATAACACCAATGCCATTAATGTCTCCAAGAATCCTGTTCTTCATTCCAAGACTAAGAATATTCCAATAAAGTGCCATTTTCTCAGGGAACAAGTTACAAACATAATTGTTCAACTGAATTATATACCTTCTACAGAACATATTGCAGATATATTTACAGAACCATTCGCAACAACCCCTTTTGGATATCTTCGTCAAAAGTTTGGGGTTATAATTTCTTGTGTCTAATCTATTCACCTGGTCAGGGGGAGTACTTATTGAATATCTGGTGTATTTCCAAGATGTTCATAGTTGACAGGGGGAGTATGTTTTCCAATAGATCAGGGGGAGCATGTTTCTTCTTTGACATTGATGTCAAAGGGGGAGAAAAGAGTTCGGGAGGAGAGTCCGGAGTCCGAATGAATGTGGGTGCTCGATTTTCCATCAATGCCAAAGGGGGAGAATGTTGGAAAATATTTAACAGACAGTGCATACTTGTATACTTGTCATTGATGGAAAAGTACAACAGAGTAGATGGAATGAGTACATAAAGTATGAAATAGATGGGCATTATGAGAAGACACTGCAGGAAGGGTTTGTAGGGTTTGGTCATAACGGATTCTATATGCTGTAATGCATCATCCGATTCAATTGTCAGGGGATCATGCTGGAGTTTCTAGCTGGAATAATCTCTCTGGAGGGGACACGAGTTGTACCAGATACTTGAAAAGGACTTGTTCATGTAGCTAGGGGAGATGAGGGTTTGTTACACTTTCAATGGATTAATCAAACAAGTAATGTGGTAGAAGTTGATCAAATTGTATTTCCAGATGAAGCTATATTTGAAAAGGTCCAGGAAACCCCCGAGTGAGTGTACATATTGAAATTCAAGGAGGATGATCGCAAATTCTTTTTCTAGATGCAGGTTCCCGATGACCATCAGATCAAGTGTTGATTGGGATTGTTGATCTGGACCGTCGACTCCATTTCAGAGTTTCGCGACTCGCGTCTTGGAGAGGAAAGAAATATGACAATTGAAATCGCGATATGCGAAATCACAATTGAATCACCGCCGTCAGATCAAGGTTGATCTGGACCGTCGACTCCATTTCGGAGTTCCACGAATCGCGTTTTGGAGAGGCAAGAAATATGACAATTGAAATCGCGATATGCGAAATCACGATTTAATTGCAGCCGTCAGATCAAGGTGTGATCTGGACCGTTGACTCCATTTTGGAGTTTCTCGACTCGCGACTTGGAGAGGTAAGAAACAAAACCATCGAAATCGTGATATGAAAAATCGTGATTTAATCCCAGCCGTCAATTCACGATGTGTTTTGGACCATTGATCTGAGCTCCAAATCGGAGCTTCGCCTATCGCAACTTGGAGTGATAAGGACCTCCATGGAAGGAATCGCGAGATGCGAATTCACGATGAAATCTGGACCGTAGATTCATCGAGATCGTGGACCGTTGATCTCAGCTCCATCTCGGGGTGTCGGGGATCGCGACTTGGAGAGTCGAGATGCCTCATCTCCAGACTCACGAAAGGCGAATTCGCGAAAAACACTTTTTTCATAAGCGCTTGATCATAGCCTTGGTCATATTGGGGAAGGAGCTAGAGTAGAAAAGATCTATATCGGAACTTCGAAGATAGTGACATGAAGTGTCGAGACACTCGGCCACAGGATTGCTGAAATGCTGAAACCCGATTTAAAGGCAATGTTAATAAAGTTCATCCAACGGAGCAGATAAACTAGAATATGATCGGAGGGTTGCTGTTCTCTCTCACAGTTAACTCCTTAGTTATGAATCTGTTAGCGAAATGGACTCATGATTTCTGATCGGTTGGCGTTTCAGTTGCTCGGATGGTTGTCTTTCTTTTGCCTAAGGAGATGCGAAGGGGAACCACCGTGGGTGTGTGTATAAAAGAAAAAGATATAGATAGTGCAAGTGTGTTGGTTGTTCTGGATGAAAAATGAATGAAACTGTAAGAAAGGGAAAATCATAGGATGCACAGTGTGAGACTGAGAATAAGCGCAGTGTGAGATAAAACTCAGAGAAGAGTAACATATGAGGAAAATACTTGAAGAAAAGTAGAATAACAGAACAAGTTGAAGTAGAGAAGAATGACAGAACAAGTTGAAGCAGAGCAGAATGACAGAACAAGTTGAAGCAGAGAAGATTTGCAGAATAAACAAAGGAAGAGAAGAATTGCAGAACAATTAGAAGAAGACCAGATTTACATAACAAAGAAAGATTGGTAAGAATCGATTTATCTATGTAGTTGTCTATTTATTTCTTCATTCATATTCCAGGGTGGTTGGGAGGTGCTAGGGAGGATTGTTGTCCTCAAAGGTTCAAGTGGGAGCTTGAACACAGGGAGTTGTAGCTTCCATCTAGTTGCAGCCAGAGAAACCAGGGTGGCAGGGTGGTGCAGGGGAGAACAAGTGTTCTCTATTATACAGTTTGGAGTTTGTGTAACTGGAAGTTGGTGCTTCCATCCAGTTGGTGCTGGAACATTAGGGGAGTTGGTGATTCCTTCTAGTGGTTGCTATAGAAACAAGAGAGTCGGTGCTCTCAAACAAGTTGTATCTTGTAAAACAGAGGTAGCAGCCTCACATTGAGTTGGTGCTCAATTATAGATGATGTACAAAACTTAAAAGATTGCCTATCATTTCGAAGAAGAAGAGGTTTTCTCCCTTTATGGNTGGATGTCCAAATAAATATTTCAGACCACTATGGTATGTCCTCAACTCAAACCTTTTTCCCATGAGTTAGTGCCTCCACATATTCAAGCCATCCACTATGGATTCCAACTCCAAATCATGAGTAGCATAGTTCCTTTCATGCTCCTTTAACTTCCTTGATTCATAGCATACCACATACCCATTTTTGACAAAGGACTCAACCAATCCCTTCTTTACATGCATCAATGCATACAATGGAATATTCATTTGGATCAACAATCCTTAGTATTGGAGAAATTGTTAATAAATGCTTCAAGTGTTGGAAATTATTTTCACAATCCAATGTCCACTGAAACTTCATCCCCTTCTTTTGCAAGGAAGTGATCAGATATGAAATATTTGAGAATCCTTCAATAAATCTCCTATAGTATCCTGCAAGGCCCATGAACGATCTTTCCTTTGTCACATTCTTTGGTGATGACCATCCTCTAATGGATTGAATATTTTTAGGATCCACTGCTATCCCTTCCTCTGAAATGAAATGTCCCAAATAATGAATCTGCTTCTAATAAAATGGCACTTTCTCAATTTGACATACAACTAATGATCCATTAATACTTGTAATACCATACTCAAGTGTTGCTCATGATCTTCCCTTGACTTAGAATATATAATAATTTCATCTAAAAATACAATGAAAAACTTATCTAATTATTCTCTGAAAATACCATTCATTAAACACATGAAGACAACTGGTGCATTTGATAACCCAAATGACACCATTGTGAACTGATAATACCCATATCTTGTTCTGAAAGACGTTTTTTTGATGTATTCTTCTTTAATTCTTACTTGATGATAACCTAACCTGAGATCAATCTTGGATAATATTTTTGCATCTTTCAAATGATCAAAAAGTTCATCGATCCTTGGTAAAGTATACTTATTCTTCACTTTTACCTTGTTCAACTTCCTGAAGTCAATGGAGAGTATCAATGTTCCATCCTTTTTCTTCACAAATAAAACTGGGGCTCCCCAAGGTGACACAATTGGGAATATATAACCCTTCTTCAGAAGCTCTTCAAGTTGCATTTGCAATTCCTTCAATTCTGGTGTACTCATCTTGTAAAGGGTCTTGGATACTGGGGTTGCTCCAGGCATCATATTGATGGAGAAATCAATGTCTCTTTTAGGGGGTAAACCTAGTATTTATTTAAATACATATTCAAAATATTTTAGGACTTCATAATCTTCAATATTTGACACCTTATATTTAGGTTTCTCTTCCATATGTGCTGCAAATATTTGACACCATTTTCAGGAACTTTTATTTAGCTTCAATGTTGAAATTTCTCTAACAGTTACTGCCCTGGGAATTCCCTGTACTGTCCTTAGGTTCCCTTCCTCATCCCAACAAGTAAATTCCTTATTATAAAAATATAGGATAGCATGGTGTTGGTCCAACCAATCGATACCAATTAGATAGTCATAGGAACCTAAAGGTATGATGTTCAAATATGACTTGGTGCTTAGTCCATTCATGTCCATTGGACATGCCTTAACTATCTAATTAATTTTTATTTTAGCTCCAGTTTCCAGTTGTACCAACCAAGATTTTCTGAGCTTGCTTCTTGGAAAATGCACTCTTTCCACCATCTTAGGATCTAAATAACTATGAATAGCTCCTGAATCAATTAAAATAACAATGGTTTAGTTGTTGATCTTACCTTCCACTTCAATCATATGTGATTGAAACTCAAATTTCTTGTTGTCCAGGGATACATAGATCCTAGGTACATTTCTTCCCATATCCTTCACTGTATCAACTTGTTGTAGATTATGAACAATCCTCATTTTTTCACCTCTGTGAGGATAATCTCTATACATATGATCTCCCCCACAACCCCACCATTGAATACGTGGTTGCCTTAGTACTACCCCCCCGTCTCAATCATTATAGGTTCTCTAGAAGTTGGTTGTCCTTGAGGATTATTTCTGAAGAATGGTGGCTTAGTCCACTTCTTCCTCTGTTCCATCTTGTATTTCTTCTTGTCTTCCAAATATTTTTGGAAAGTTGGCCTTCCTTTATGTTGATCATACATGCATTTAGCTCACCTTATGGTCTCCTCCAATTTTTTGGGATCATCATATTGTATCTTGTCATTGATAAATGATGGAAGGCCACCCAAATACCTTTGAATCTTAACTAGATCTTCCTTGATGAAATAAAAATACTTTAGAAGTTCTAAAAACCTTGTTTCATATTCATCTATGGTCATACTCCCAAGATTGTGTTCAAATAACTCCTTCATTTTCTTGTCATAGTATCTCTTAGTCAAGTATTTCTTTTGAAAATACCTCTTGAATTCCTTCCAAGTAACATTTTTCTAATTAATGTGTTGCACCTACAAAAATTGGTCTCGCCACATGGATGCCTTTCCCTTGAGATAATAGATGGAAATTATTCCTTCTGCGTGTGAAGAGTAATTATGAAATTTAAAATACTTCCTCATGCCTAGCAGCTATGTCTCTACATATTCATCCTTCTTGTGCTCACCATCAAATGCAGGAGGCTTGATTTTTTTCATTCTCCTTGTAGCTCATCCATCCTAGACCTCCTCTTATGTTTCCTGAAAAGGGATGGACTTGAGCTACTATGTGCTCTCCTAGTGGAATTCCTTGGGGAGTGATAGTGATGTCTTCCAACACTTCTTGTTCTTCTCCTCTCATCATGAGACCAGTGACTTCCTGATCTTATTAAGTCATTCTCCTTCGCCATCTTCTTTTCTATTCTGCCCAAGCTCTGCAGTAACTTTATGTTGAAGTCCTCCTATTTCTCCTTGGATTTCATAATCCTCTCATTATAATATTTATTAATTTGGACATATTTTTTCAAACTTTTAATGGTCTCTACCAAGTTCATGCTTTCTTCCTTTCCTTCTCCATGTCCATTTGAGTTTGTACCTTCATTACCCATATTAACATACATCCATATGATCTCATCTTCCTGGCTGTAATCCCCCTGTGTATATTCCATGACTCTGAACTTTGTGTTGATCCTTCTCTATTCTAATCGTTGTTAACTCTGCAAAATGTGCAATCAACATAACTTGTTAGGCTAATTGATTTAACAATTTCATGAAATTATGTACAATTCTGGTTCAATAATGCATTGAAATTCCTTCTTCTGATTTCCTAAAAAATTGACTGCATAGATCAATTTTATGGGTGAATAGTTATATTCTACTGTCCAAGACCTTTCCAATGCCTACTTCCATGCTCAATTCTGAGTCTTGAGCAGAAAGTTATGGTTATTTGAAAAAATTTCCTTTTTGTGAGGGAAATCCTTGTACATGTGATCTTCTTCGGAGCCGAAATAGCTCTTGGACCCATGCTGGATCCTCTCATAATGTACAAAGGACATTTTTACCTTAGAATCAAATTTTCGGTGCTAGCCCCTTTACTTCAGCGAAAATATCATATGACCACGGGCTAGGACCAAGCGCTTAGCCACAAGGCGCTATTCGAAGCTCCGAGACTTCGATGCTCTAGAACTTTAGGCTTCAGAGGTTCTTACAACAACAAAATCCAAACTCCTAGAGAGGTGCTATTCAAATCTTCGTTACTCCAATGCTCTATAACTTCAGGCTTCATAGGTTCTTACCACAACACTTTTCAATCCCCCTGAATGCCAAAGTGGTGAACTCCCAGAGAGACGCTATCTAGAGCTTCGTTACTCTGGTGCTCTAGAAATTTGGGCTTCAAAGGTTCTTACCACAATACTTTCCATTTCCCATGAATTCCGAAGTGGAAAACTTTCAAAGAGTTCATGGATCAACGATCCATGCTTCCTCCCTATATCAACGACTGAGATTATATCTAGGCTTCGGGCTTTAGGGCTTCTTGTTGCTAAACACCCCCAACTTCCCGAATTGTTGAATGTCGAATTGGTGAAGGGTGGAGATCCATGGTCCAGTGTCCCTATAAACAAACAACCAGGATTGATTTCGGGCTTTGGGACTTTCTGCACCAAAACAAATTTTTCCCACAATCCTTTGGAGGGCCGAATACTTGATAAATTGCTGACACGTGTACCTAAAAACCAATGGTCATGATTTATTCTAGCCTTTGGGACTTTGGGAAAATATCAACTTTGTGCAATCACCACCAAATCCTCTCGGAGTGCCGAATCCTTAAACCCCTTAGGGATCCAATGGCTCGCACTCTCCCAGTGATCTACGGTGGGGATTAACTCCGACACTTCAGAGCTTCAGAGCTTTGACTACTTTCCAATGCCTACCTCTGAAATATCCTAAATAGACAAATTCTTAAGGGCTACCAATCAACAACCCTTGCTTCACTCTGAGATCTACGACTCATATCTGTTTCGGGACTCCGAGATTTGGGGATTTCTCCTGCTAGCAGCATAAGGACTAAAATATACAGAGTGTCGAATCATCGAACCATGAGATCTACGACTCAGATTCCATGATGGGATATATGGCTTAGATCCTCTCCACTTTGACCAAGACATATGGCCTAAGAACCTTGATCAACGACCTTTGTTCTCCCATGCTTAGATCCAACGAATGGGATTTGATATCAAATGTCATGCACTCTCTTCTCATCTAGGTTTGATCTAATGGCCCAGATATAATATCGTATCCCCAAATCAATGACTGTTGTGGTTTCTCGAACTGCTACTCCTCTTGATCTTTCAAACACCATCAAAGCGTTCTCTTAGTGCCCTCCTGACACCCTGTAACTTCAATTCTCTGTGAAATTTTTCTTCAATTCAACTTGCTCGGCCCATCCAGGATCAGTGTTGAAAATTGGAGCTATGATACCATATTGTAACATCCCCAACATTCGTCTGCTGGGCTATGCCACACTTAATTTTTTTTCAAATTGTATACAATATTTCAACATACAAATACTCTGCAAATACACATATTTATACAGAATATTAATAGAAATACACATGTAGAATATACAGGAAAACCCCATAAAAAATGCATAAATAATGATGCAACACATAATTTAACTCATAATTGACATTTATCTTTGATAAAATACCACCAACTACATGCATACCTTCCATGTTCCTCCTAACCTTATACCACACTGTACAAAACTCTCAGCAGTGGATCACCCCTGAGCTGGGACTAAACTCCACCCGAGTACAAGAATTCTTAACCAGGCTAATGTTCTTAGACAACAAGAAAAACTCCATCCCAGGTGCCAATTTGAACGAACAACCTACAGCCCCTCATTCCCCACATGCCTCTCCCACCCCATGAAATGTGCCCCTTCTCTGCTCAACAATTGTTTGGCTACCCCATTTCCTTTCCGGGGCTTCAACAACAGGACATAAAGGAAGTTTCAAATCCCTATAGCTGCAGTCTAGCACCTTTGGGAGATCAATTCTTAGCAATTATCTCACCTGGAGGGAATTTCTGATGGTCTTGAAAACCCGTCTCTTCAATATCCCACATGCCCGATAACCCATTTATTTAGTCCAACTCCTAAGCTAACAGGTACAGGGACAAGTACATGCACAGGTTTGGTACTGGTTCATGTACAATACATGTATAGTGATGGTAACAGGAAATTATGGAGGACAACTGAAAATCCACGAGTGAAGGAATGGAGGAATGATGGAAAATGAACTAAGTCCAAACTCTTTGTATGCATGTTCCTAATTTGACACTTGTCACATTGAGAGAAACTTTGCCCCACTTGTCCACATCCTTAGAACTTAGGATAAAATAATTATCCATACTTTATACTTTAAGGAATATTGGTATAATATTCCTTTTTGGCTTAAGCTCCCTAGCTTAGCCCCTTATCCTCAACTTTTAGCCCCCTTTCCCTAACTAGTGGAGTTTAGTCCCCCATACTCTTTTATATAGTTGGTTTGATACATTTAAATTTACATCACAGATATATTGTCCTTTTTGCACCTCGTCTCACCAGCCTAAGTACATTTGTATTTACATTTACAGTTGGGGTTCGGCCTAGGGGTATTACATACACCATGGATGAATCTATTCCATTCGTGAGAGAACCCACTTGGGTAGTCTTAGATGCCCTCAAGGAGGAGTTCTACCTTGTCAAAAGATATGATGACCAATACATGAGATGAATGCGTCTATGTTAGAAAAGAAACTAGATGGTGTCAAAGAACACTAACATATTTCATACCTTTCACTCAAATATGGGTATGAAAGACTCTGAGTGGCACCTATCTTTGAAGTACAACAGTGGTTGGCAAATGTACATTAAAAAAGAGATGGATTTCTTGGACATATCCTCACTGGGAGATGCTTATCTATATGTAATCAAAATTGAGTAGAAATTCAAGCAGTGGAGTAAGAGGGAGTTTGGGTTTGCAAATATGCCACAACAAAAGCATGGAAATGGTAAACCTAACTCACAAAATGAAGGACACATAAAGGAGAGACAAACTCAAGAAAACCAGTCCAAAAAACCAGCTAAGAAGGGTGATGGTAATTCTAAGGAAGACACTAGAAGGGGGTGTGAGTTCCATAAAATCCCCTGGTACAACACTGGTGAATGTCACCCGAAACATGAATTAGTGAATGAGTTCAAAGAAAAAGAATCAGAACTTGAGCCAGACAATAATTTAGAGAAAAATAAATGAAAACATATCATCGATACATAATCCACTACCACCATCATGACCATAACAATACAACCAAAAGAACCAGAGGAACCTGAGGAGGGGGAAAACCTCTTCCTCATAGATGTGGGTAAAGGGGACCCCAATGCATTTCATTGTTGACAACATGAGTCAGAAGAACATAATATCAACCAAGGTTTTCAAGAGATTAAAGCTACCAACGATGCCACACACGCAACAACACACCATTGGATGGTTGATCCTAGGACGAGACATCTGCTTCAGCCAATAGTGTCGCCTATTCTACGAAATCAATCCCTTCAAGTACAAGGTATTGTGTGATGTTTCCCCACTTGAATTATGTGATGTTATTTTAGGAAAATCATGTATTTTGAAACATCATGCTATCTATGAGTCTCGGCCCCACAATGTCATTTCTACTCTAGGATGTCATCTCTACAGGGTACTAGAGGTAGCTCCGACTACTTCCACTTCATTGATATCGACAAAAAAGTGCCACAAATTAGTCTCTTATACCACAAAGTTTTCCCTCTTCATGAAATATTTAGAAGGTGAGTAGAAGGTCATTGGGACCACTACAACCTTAGCCCAAGACCTTTCTATCTAGTAGAAACAAGTCAACAATATTGTTAAGGAATGTGAAGATATTTCTTCTTCCCTTATGAGGGTGCCTCTGCACTACCACATTCCACATTCCATTCAATTGGTTCTTAGTGATCCATTACCCAATGTTCCAATCTATAGATGCTCCTTTCCAGAGAATGAGAGTCTTCCATATGTTCAACATAACTTTATTGGCCACTACCCTTTTTGGGTGTCTTTGGATTCCAACCATTAGCCCCCATTGATATAGTTCTTCTTTTTTCATCTTCACCGACAAGGTCCTCCCACACTCAAACCAAGGTAGATCATACGACTATATTTTTTGAATAGATCCAACACCTCCACCAACAGGTTCATGAAATCCTTCCACATACCAAGAACAAGCAAGATGACTGCTTCAAGAAGAAAAGAGACCCACCAATGTTCAGATTCAACAAAATTTTCCCCATCTCCCAAGGGAACTTGACGCAATGGGGAGCATTTCTTCCTATGGGGGGGGACTGATCCAGGTGGATCTCTGTGGCCATACATCTTGTCCATTGAATCAATGTTTCCAAGCCCGTGGTTTTGATAAATCATGATATTCACCCTTTTGATGAGGAATGTAATGTAATCCATCTCCATTTGTAATGTAATTTAATTCCTACAACATTAATGCATCTAATCCCATTATAACTATGTAGTTAAGTGCACTTGGACTAGAGTAGCACTAGGATGGGTGACCTCCCGGGGAGTCCTAGTGTATTACATGCCTATGGAATTTTGTAAACTTAGACCAATTTATCTCACATGCATCATGGGAATTATTCTCCTCTCACTCTCATATAAAGTCAAGGTGAAGGAGGTCTTTTGATCATGCGATGGAGTGTGATGTAACACATCTTGTGAATGTGCATAGCCATCAAATATCTTCTTAGAGATAAATTTCCATCATTCTAGAGAGTTCATTTCACTCTACATTTTTACAGTTCCAACATATTTGATTTATTAATAGAAATTGAGTATTACTTTATCTCTGTGTTTCTATCATATTTCTGTGTTTCATTTCGTTCCCTTATAAATCCAAATCACTTATACTCCATAAATACATAATTAAATAACGTTTTTATTATTATGTATTTAATAGATTTTATGATTTATTTTTATCAAAATTTTATAAATAATCCAATTCAAAAAATAATTTTTTGAATTGTTATAAAAGTAATAAATGATTAATTAAAAATGTGTTAATTATTTTTTATATAATTTTTAAAAATAATTAAATTCAAAAAATTAAAATTTGAATTGTTATAAAAGTAATCAAATGACTAATTAAAAATGTGTTAATTAATTTTTATACAAATTTTAAAAATAATTAAATTGAAAAAATGAATATTAAGTTTTCTTTATTTTGTACATAAACATCAAATTAATCAATATTTATGAATAAACATCAAATTAATCAATATTTATGAATACATTTGTTGGATGATGTCTTTAAAATAAATTCTAAAGAAAATCAAGTTGAAGAGATTATTAATTTTGTTTTATTTTATACATAACCAACATAATCAATCAACATCAATAGTATAAATTGAATATAATCGACAAAATCAACATCAACCCATAAATTTGTCTACATGATATTTTTTTCCAAATTCTAAAGATATTTAAGAATTTTTTTATATATTAAGTTTGTATTCTTGTTCACACAATTAACTAAATCAATATCCACAAATAAATAATAATAATAATAATAATAATAATAATCTATTTTTAAGGTCATGGCCAAGCCAACACACCAAATTGGTGTATGAGACCCCCTTGTTTTGTGGGATAAGGGATCCCCCTCCACCCAACGATTTGACTGGTAAAGTCTACGAAGGTATACATACCCTACCCCCCTTTGGATAACAAATAATATGTATCGATGAAATGCAAATAATATGTATGACAAATAATATGTATGGATGAAATGCAAACTCGAAAAATATTAAACTCGAGAATAAATATTAAGTTTGTGTTATTTTTATATAACCATTAAAATCAATAATATAAATTATATATATGTCATAAAATCAACACCAACCTCTTAAAGAATGTTTCTTTTTCCAAATTCTAAAGATAATCAAGTCAATTATTTTTTATTAAATTTATATTCTTATTATCACAACCAACAAAATCAATATCCACAAATAAACATGTACCATTGAAATACAAAATAAAAAAGTAATAAGATGAAGAGAAAATGGATTAAAGGTTACATTGTTATGTACACAACCAACAAAATTAACATCAATGAATAAAGTTGTCAAGTTTTAAAGCAAAATCTAAAATGATGAATCAAAGAAATTATGCATTGAGTTTGTTTTATTGTGTAAATTCCCAACAAAATCAACATCAACACAATTCTTTTTCCTAGATGATGTTTTTATGCAAAATCTAAAAATAATTAAGATGAAAGAAAGGAGGCATTAAGTATGTGTCTTTATGTAGAGAGCCAATAAAATCATTAATTTTGTTTTTTTATTGGTAATTTTTTTTAATCAAACTTTAAAAAAAATCAAGTTGAAAAAATGAAACATATGTTTTTTTATTATTGTGTATATAATTAATAAAATCAATATTAACAAATAAAGTTTTCAATGTAAAATATAAGGATAACCCAGTCAAAGAAAAAAGGCACACAATTTTCATTTTACATTATTGTGTACATGACCAAAGGTATGCATAGGTTTTCGACAATGTGATAGTCTAAAACACTTGTAATTTCATCCTACAAAGAAGAGAAATCTCACGTGATGCATATAAGATGTTGATTATGCATGGTGAAAGTTTTTGCACTTTGTGCATGTCATCAACTTACCCAATTAACAAGTCCCCGAGGTGTAGGACAGTCGGTGACGGAGTGTGTTGTTAAGCCACTCCGTGTTGAAAAGTCACTGGTTCGAAACCTGCGGGAACAAAAAATCCAACCATGTTATGGGTTGGTGTGGCTTAGGCCAGGTGCGATCCCCGGGTGATTTTGACAGCTTAGATGCCCCCGAGTCACGGTTTCTCAAGCCAAAGGTTAATCCCGATGCCAAGAAGGTCTGGACCAATTAACAAACAAAAACAAAAAAAAACTTACCCAATTAACAATGAACTATTCATATAGTAATGACTTCAAATCAATATAATGCATGGAACAAACAAATGTATACAAATACTTCACTTTAACAATTATAAAATTATATGCATTTCATTAAATAATGTTTAGTTCTAGTCTATTATTAATTTTCACAAACTTGACATTTTGTAATAGACCCTAAAAATATCAACTTTCACGAACTTGCTTTTTTTAACCCAAAATTATCAATTTTGTAATAGATCCAAATAGACTCCAAAAAGTTTTATCTAATATGTAACATTTCCACTAAAATCTCTATTTTAATTAATGCATAATGCATTTATGAATGTGGTTATGGCCAAGCAATGTAATATGCAAAATGTATTTCTAAATTTTAATAAACAAAATGTGACATCAGATGTTGGAGGACATGGACAAAGATGAGGGATGATTAATTCACAAGAGAGGAGGGGTCTAGAAAGGGGGTTTTATTCATGAGTTTAATTCCCAAAATATTTTTCTTGTTTTTAATGCTTTGAGTGAATCTTCTGATTTCCCTTGAGTGTGGAAGAATCCAATCATTGAATAGCTATAAGAGGGTGGGTGTAATCAGTCACATCCCATAGTTATTAAGGACTAATATGAAGTACAATCAGCTTGTGAGAGAGTGTAAGTCAAGAAAACATCAAAGAGAAGAAAACATTCTATGGACAAGGGGGTAGTTTTGGGACAGTTGCATTTTTTCACGAGAAAGAAGGTAGAACAAGCAATAGAAGTGCACTGGAGTTGGAGAAACAATGGAGGGTGAATTCTAGATCATTTTGGAGTTGTGAGATAGAAGAAGCAAGTTGTCAATCTTGCAAAATAGTTAAGTTTTCAGGCTTGTAGATGAGCTAGGTTGTTAGGACTGAAGAGTGAACTCTTGTGTGTGAGTTACACTGGAGAAACATGATTGCTACTGTTTTATTTCTTGGTAGTTTTCCTAGCAGTGAGTTCCCTTGAGTTTCCCAGTAGAGATATTCTTGGTTACCTGTGCCAGAGAGACCCTGATAAATGAATGCGACTCTCGATGGACTGTGAGCAATGAAGCGGTACATTCCTTGGGTTGGGAAGGTCAAGAGGAAGAGAATTGGTGGAAAATTGTGATAGCTTTAGAAGAATGCCAGTGGGTTGTTATAACACACCCAACCTCATAACCATCACTAAGCTAGTGGGGTGTACATAATTTCTCTCTTATTTTCCCTAAGTTACCATACATATAAAACCAATATTGAGCTACAAGTCTATCTTGCTCATTGAGATCGTTCCAATGTCTGCAATTAAGCTCAAATTTGAGTTATGGATTGAAAGTTATGGCCTCTTAAATTTCTTAGTATTTTCCACCCAAAATCCCACCGTACACTAACGTGGAATCCATGTGGAACCATGTCACCTATGCCATCCTTCATGGACTATCACATGTTCTGATGTGTCGGGGTATGAAACCCCTATGTGTTAGTCCTGACCCAATTGATGCGATACTGTCAGAGCCTCCTCTCAAAACCTCATGAAACCAAGAATCTGGGGATCGGGTATCCCCAATATCTTGACTTCTGAAAGTTTCTGGATGTTCAATTATTCAATTTATTGGTTACTCCAGCGTTGAAATCTTGATGTAATGGGAACCATTTCCCCACTGTGGACTAAGACCCCGGTAAATTCATAAATTTCTCATTCTCAAATTTTGGAGATGGGTGTCTAGCTAGCATCAAAGAGATGAAAAATCGACATAGCATGCCACCTGGAATGACACCTCACAACTCGACCATACCTAGGTTGACTTGGCGCAATAAGGTGGCATGATGACATGGCATGTTGACGTGTCGACTGACTGTGAATATTTTCATAGATATGATGATGTGGCTTGACATGTGGTCTCACGTGGCCTACCACTTGGACTAATAGGGTACAATGATATGAAATTGTACCATGGTAGCTAACGTTAGAGTCTTGTCCTCACCTATTTTGAAACCCTGCACTGGAACCGTGATCCAACCGAGATCCAAGGAACCAATATTTTACAAGGATACCTTCGTCGCAACCCTATAGTTCTTTATTTATTTGGTAATCTAGTTAATTAGAATCCATTCACCTTTATTTCCTACTTTCAATGATGATCGAACAATCAACATTCCTCCTATATTCCAATTTAATGACTAGGATTACCCCTGCTCATCATGGTACTATCGAGGTCCTTTTGGTCCACTCCATTAGAGCACTGACACATGCCCACGACTAGAAATGGTTGGACCAATTGACACATGTCCTGATGCGTCAAAATGACATCATTATCTCTCTCATTTACAAGTATAAGAAGACGAATAATTTCATGTTGGAACCCCACCCCACTGACATCTGGGATTTAAACAAGGTTAGGTCAAATAAAAGGGGTTTGGGTCTCTAGTTATATGGTTATCTAGAGTTTTTGGGTTCCCATCCTAGTTCCATTCCTATACTCGTAAATGAGAGGGGACAAAACACATAAAGTTGAGTGCAACGAGGGAACCACGTAGCTTAAGGGATATCAATCCTTTGGGATACAACAGGGTGTTTGTGTCAAAAACCTCTTAAGGAAAAACAATACCTCCTGAAGGCATAAAACTTAGCTTGCATACATAGAGAACCAAGTATTCCCATTGTTCTATATTTCATAGGAAAAAAGGACTAGTAATTAAATTTAAGGCATATATGGAACACAAATCCATGAATCCCCTTACATATTTCTTAGAGTCTTAGGATCTATAACTAGGTTCTCTTTATAGTATGTTCTCATAGAGAAAACAACCATAGGTTTATAAAACATACTCAGACTATTAAGTAGAGGTTCTAGAAATGTCTTCATTCACCATACATGTAATACCCCAAGGATGAGCCCCTACTGAATTGTAATGATCTTTAAGGAAGTTCATAGGCTGGTGAGCCAAGTATTTATAAGCTAGGAGGATTATATGTTTATTAGGCTGGACAACCTAGATGTTAAGGCCAAAGAGCATGTTTTTGTATATGTAATTATGCAGATTATTAATAAAAATACATTGCTATGTGTATATCAAACATGAAGAAAGAATTATGGGGGACTAAGCTCCAATAGGAAGGGAAAGGGAAGTGGGTTGAGAGGATAGGAAAAAGGGGCTAAGCTTTAGGGCTTAACCCAAGGGAATATTATAATATATTCCTTAAAAAACTAAGGTTGGACATTGTTGATTAAGGTTGGTTGTCATTGATGTCAACCCTTGAAGAAAG
>JZKD02S0151335.1:443877-462447 GCA_000966675.3 Picea glauca | reverse complement strand
GCCATTAAACCCATTAGGACGAGTTATACCAAACGACTTGGGTTATTTATAAAACCTCGGACCAGACTCGTTCTTCCAATTGATGTATGGTCATTTTCGCCCGTCAACATGCCTCCACAAGGTTTATCAGATGCCATCCCAACATAAATCCTATGCTCCTCTTAGTTGAAGTCACATTTTTGGTTTCTTAGACCATCCATGTACAATCATTATCTGAAATGCCTACATGTCTTCCCACACATGGGTTCTCCCATGGTTCTCAGTGGTCGTCTCTCCTTTTTCATCCTTCCATCCTCTTTCCACTATCTCCCTCTTCTCCTATTCTATGTCTCATCACCTATGCACATCATCTTTGTCTTGAAGTTTCTCAAGTCCCCTCCATGCATTTGGTTGGTTAAAATTTTTTCATGGATGTACCAATCCATTACGCCCATGCATTTATGTGGGAGTTAATTTTTCAATTACCCAACCATACTTCAATAAATGATTGGATTAAACTTTAAGCTAGAGGGAAATAAGGGTTGTTTCGCTCAAAATGATTCAACCAGGTGGCTTGGGATTCCTTGATGTAATGAACCCCCTTTCTAGGCCCCCTCACTCTTTCCTCTAGTGGTATAATGTCTAGTGTTAGTGATCCACCCATCGGTCAATTGTGCGACATATTTCAATTAAACAATAATACATTTTACAAGGATTATATGCCATGTCATGAAAATCATTAATTGTGATTAATTACATATAATATGGAGATTAAAAATGGGGTGTTACATTCTCCTCCCCCTTCAAAAGGAAGACCATCCTTGGTGATATTTCTTCATTTCAAAAATCCTACCATGGCTCCATCCTTTAGCCACTTCAACAATATCTTTCTCTTTTCAGTATAGTCTTCTCCTAGACTTATGGATTTCAACAATATGACTATAACAAACATCAAACAACATGCTCATTAAAAAAATGTTCATGCATACACATTGTTGGCGCGGGCCTATTTTGGGAAGAAAGTCCATTTTAGGAACATGCTTAGTTTTGGAAATAAAGATCTATTTTTAAAGCGCACACAATAGGTGGCAGAAAAACAACATGAAAAAAAAGAAGGAAAAACAACATACAGAAGGAGGAAAAGCAGTGTGGCGTGCATGTAGAATAGACCTAAGCATGATAGGGTTATGGTTTTAGACAAGAATGTAACGACTATAAGCCAATAGAGTAGTATAAATAAATACCTAGGAGGTCTAGGTAGGGGGTTCATGGGTTTTTTGATTATTGTGAAGTTAGTTGTTATTGTTTTTGAGTCAAATGAAATATTTTTTTAGGGTTAGTTCATAGGCTGTGGAGCCTCGTGTGATCTAGTCTACCTCACAGAGGGTATTTACCCTCCTTTTGATTATAATCCTGAAGATGTATTGTGCACATCACAAATTTTGCACAAGAATGAATAAAGAGTAGAAGAGACAGATCTTTTTGGACGTAGCCCCAGGAGGGGGTGAGCCATGGTAAATCCATTGTTTTCATGTGTCTAAATTATTATTTGGAGGTTATGTTAAGTATCAGTTAAATAATGAATGGTTAAATCTGGTTATAATAACATGCATGCATAGTTTAATGATGAATGTATCCTAGAAGTAGATAAATGAATAATGATCTTGATTCCTAAGGAAAATAACCAAACCACAGTCCCCACTCTTTCCTAGACTGCAAACACCTAAGTATTGCAACCCCCCATAAAGATATCTTGGGTGAGACTTCACTGTGCACTCTCTGTGCAACGTTTTCTTCTGGTTTACTAGGAGGGCTGATAGTTTTGAGGGTTTTGTTGGAAACCTATTGAGAACAGAACCTCGATCAGCCCAAGTAACCAAAAAATGGTTCCGTTTCCGACTGGAACTGCACATGATTGAGTGGAAGGGATCCGTGGAAGAAAATAATGAAGGATGAAAGTGAATTACACATTGTAGCACAAATCCATACTCAGGTGTAAAGAGATCACAACATAAGGATCCTTAGATGAGAAAATACAATCAAAACTTTATGTTGCACAATGTTAAAGTGAAAACATGAGTTACATAAGTTGTTAAAACAGTAACACAATTAGTAAATTCACAACACAAGACATTTTACATGAAAGTAGATTAATCATTCATCAATAACACAACAAAATTTTGTATATCTGAATACTCCTTTCTTTATTATAATATCTCATATGGGTGAACATATAACATACCATTCATATCACAACTTACATAAAAAAGAGTTATCTTTCACTTGAAACGTATATTATAGCCAAACAGTCTCTTGTAAACTAGTACAACATCTTAATATAAGAAAAAACAATACAGTGAAAACACATGACAATTATAAAATTCCCAACAACAACAATAACAACAATAACAAACACAACCAACCAACAAAAACCTTTTCCCATTACAATTTCCCTAATTTATATTATTCCCTTGGTTGTTTCTTTATTGCCTTGTTACGCTTTCTTGATTCTGTGTCCTTCTGGCATGCACTCAAATCTTCTAGGCTTTCCTGCTTCTTACTTCAGTTGGTGCATCTCTCTTTTTCCTTGCTGGTGCTTTGGTAGTTATCTTTCCCCCACATGGAGTCCTCAATGTTTTCCTCTATTGTTCCACAAAGATTTATGCATCCACAAAACTGGTTCTTCAAAATAGATCGCCCAACAAGTAGCACAATTATTACAATCTACCATCTTAAAAAATGTCAAGGGTGTTACACATCAAAATTTCACACTTGAGTTTTTCACCCTAAGTGTCACAAGTGTCGCAAAGTGACATATGCACCTTGTTAAGTGTCACATGCACCGCCACAAGTTTTTTATGCACCTTGCCTAGTGTTATCACTGAAATTTCGTCCGTACATGGTTACAAGAAATCAACATCGTCAAACAGTAATGAATTCATGGATGGCCATGAATTAATCTCACAGCATTCAAAAAAGGAAAAAAACTATATAAAGTAGTGCAAAATTGAAGAGCGCCTTACAGAAGTTGGGCGCGCGCACACATGCGCGGAACAGAGATGTAGAATGCGCGCATACACACACGATGCACGACTGTTAGTGAAAAAAGTTGCGCACCTGCTAAACGACGCATTTATGAATGTGGTCGGCCTCCCAACCACTTATGGTTCAGCTCTCAAGATGATTTGACCTCCAAATCTGGGCTGAATCTGAATGGTGGGCTGGTCAAAGACCTAATAATGCCCTAAATGGCCTCTTTTCACACTAAAAATGAGTTACACAATAACCCAATGCAATGCTATAAAAATCCATGAATGCACCTCATTATATCAAGGAATTTCATGTAATGTTATGCTGCCTATATTGTTTTAAGTACTCTATCCTTGACAAGAACACATTGGCACGATTTCATTGAGCAATCCACCTCTCCATTGAGTGGATTTTCAAGGAGTTCTTTCACCACCATTTTCATTTTTCTTGTTGTAAGGAGAGCAAGCTTGTGAGGGTCAAAGAGCCTTCCCTTGGAGGAAGAAGGGACTCATAGTCCCCTTTCTTCTTGGTGCTTTGATTTCATCAATAGATCAACCTAAAAACATTGGTGACATGGGTCTTTTTGTGTTTGTTATCTCTATGTCCCTATGCTTGTCTTTTTTGTTTTTATTAGTTTAATTCTTGCTTATAGTTTTGTTTTTCTTTCTCTAACTCTTTCCTCTACAGTTGACGTGCTCAGCAAGACCCAACTGGGCATGCAAGCACCTCTTATTTGCTCACCAAGGTGACGAAAAGGGTGCAACAGATTGGCGACTCCATTGGGAAAAGGTATCAAATTCCTACCTCATTTGGGTTTATTTTGCTCTTCTTTTAGTTTGATTAACTTGCAAGTACACAAACCGGCCTAGGCCGACCTGTCAACCATTCAATTCAAAGGAGAATTGAGAGAAATCCATTCGGATTTTTCTTTCTCAGCTATTTGTCACATGTGCATGGGTATTCCACCCCACAGATGTGCATCGTGCACACATGCGCTTAACTGACAACCTTTCTCTGCATGCATGCACTTTCATACCTATCTCTGTTCGCGCGCCTGCGCTCTGTGTGCCTCTGTCTGCACTAGGGGCCGCACATTTAAGCAAAATTTCACATTGTAAGTTGTTGGGATGTGGGGAAGGCCATTTGCCTTCTTAAAAATGATGTTAAGCATGCTCTAAACACTGCACCACACTTATTCCCCTCATCATATAAAGGGGTTAGTCAAGCACACATAGGCACTTAGGAGGATAAAAAATAATTTCCCTTATTTTGCTTTTTGCCACATGGATGTCTTGCTTTGACTTAAAATCTAAGGAGGAACTCATTTTTAATCACATCTAAATTTACATTGGGACTAGAAACTGAATTACAATCGCTTAGTATGCTCTTCTCTCGCGCATTCAAGCGACCTTGAGAATCAGAAAAGGATCGTGAAAGCAATTTCATCTCCCTTAAACAAAGTTTAAAACCTTTAGGAGAGGACAACGACCCTTCTTGGAACCCCTCTTAGTTTTCTTTTTCAAACACATCTTAATATTGTAATGGGCCCATACATGCCCACATGTCACAAAGATAGGATAGTGTTTTGAATTTTTGCTTTCTTAGATCAAAACACTAGGGAAGTTTAAAGGTTTGTAGCGGGCCCATACATGCCCACATGTTCAATCTAGGATAGTTTCAAGATTTTCTATATTACATCACAATAGGGAGTTAAAGGATAGTAATGGACCCACATGTCCACATGCTAGCTTCCTAGGGATTTTGAATTACGCAAGGTAGTACCAATGGCACTTAGTTAATTAGGTAATCAAACTCTTGTAAGGACCAAACGAAGTCCACATGCAACAAGGTGACATCTAATTCACTAAAATTGGCACACTTTCACTCACACACAAAAGTCACTTCTCACTCACATAGCTGCTTCTTGAAACGTAGAGGTCAAAGTAAGTTTCCTCCAAAGGGATTCCGAAAATACCCCATCTTTTCTTGATGAGACTATCCACTCCAATTTTTAATCAATGAGGTTGGTTTGCACCTCCAACCTCCCAAAAAAATTGCACCTAAAATCTTTCTAAAAACTCACTAAGTTTTCCTCCACAGGAGGTGCCAAAAGAAATTTTTTGGTCTAGGTATGATTTCGGGGATAGGCATCCAAATAACTGCCTGTTATCTGGTTCTCACATTGTCAAAACATAGTGGTTGTCAAATAGGGAACTTAAAATCCTCCAAGTCAAGTGTTCCAATCACCATAAGGCAGGGAGATACCCGTGAAGGGTTGAAGGCTGAGGTCCGATTGTTCTGTGCGTCCCCCCTTGAGGCACCCACCTCTTGGACGAGATCCAGCCCGTGACCCATTTCTTAGGCCGAAAATCTAAATACCGCACTTTGACCGAGGTACCTAGTGACCAACTTTAGGACATCTACCTAGGTGGCAATTGTGGGCTGCAATTGCACCTTGATTGGATTTTGTGTGGCTATTGGGAAATATTGCCAACTCTTTCGGGATATGCCCCCCTTACCCGTAATTATAACCAATTACTTCATCCTTCACTAGTTTCTCTTCTGGTGATTTCAGACCCCACTGTTGAGTACTATTGGAAGGTCTAGTGCTATTTGAGAGGAAGGACGTTACGTCTTCTAGGACACGATCATTTTCTTTAGTTTGATTCCCTCACACGGACAAAACCCACTTACCCATATATATGCTTCTTTATCATTTTATGTATGATGCACATCTGATTACAGTTTGATTTGGATATATATATTGTGTAAAAATTCAATGCAAAGACTCTGGTTTCTATATTTCTCTCACCACTTTTTGCACACATTCACACAACTAGTCTGACATCATAGGGGAACCACAGAACCCCCATCATTCACGACACTTGCTCAACCTCCCTCCTATCTTGGGGGGAGTATCTGGTCGTACCCACTCATAGATACCTCCTTCACACACTCCTGTGAGTGCTACTATCTTAGGATCAGCTTTGCTTGGTTCTACATTACTTGGGTCTACTTCCCAAGGTCATCCATTCACTCGCTCTCCTTTACATGGAAGCAGGGGACCCACTTCCTCTCAAGGAGGGAGCACCAACCCACCTAGTCCGCATGAAGGGTTGGGTTCACACAACACTATGGCTAGAGCTAACCCTCCCACCCCACTACATATGCCATATTTGGCCTCTCTCAACATACTGGATCTCACCAAACTCACCAATGATCCTATATTGCATGACGCCACATGGCCTACAATGCCAACAAAACTTCCTTCAGACATACCAAAGTTTGAAGGAAAGGCAGGGGATGACCCCACCAACCATGTCATGACCTTTCATCTATAGTGCTCTTCCAATAGCATTATGGATGATTCCATTAGACTGTGATTATTTCAACGCACACTCACTATCCCATCAGCCAAATGGTATGTTGAAGAAAAATCAGGGTCCCATGCGACCTTTGAGTCATTGGCCAAAGCATTATTGACCTTCTTCCAATTACCCATCCGCCATGACAATGGTCTAGAACTATTATCTAACTTCAAACAAACCTCAGCCACACACATCGCTGACCACATTCATGAGTGGCGTAGGCGACGTAGTTTGTGTAAGGCATAAACCACCAAGCAACAATGTCTTGACTGGTTTCTTAGATCACTTTTCTCTCTCCTTGGTAAAGATGTAGCTTCCACCTTCCCTCAATCCGAAGAGGAAGCCATCAGTAAGGCCCAACAATATGATCTCATCTATGCACAGTCAGGGTACTTATACACAGTACTTCTTGATCTTCCCAAACCTGTGCCATTTTTCCAAGACAAACATGGGATGTCTCACTTAGCAGATGGACTAATAGGTGCCACCACACACCATGGTCCACAACCCCAACCACCACCGATGTATGGAACACCTCAATACCTGTCGGCATACGGGGGCACTTATTATTACCCCCCACCTCCTTATCAACAACCATACCATGTTGCTATACCTCCACCCATCAGTGGACCACCATCGACACCTCCCATACATCCACCTATCCCAACAACCAGTGGTACTCCCTCAACATCAACTTATAGTACTAGCGAAAGCACTAGGCATTCCTATGTACCTTATGGATCGGTACCACCACAGAATCCATACTTCCCATTTTCTGGTCCTCTACAAAACATGGCTCCCCCACATCCACATGCGGGGGTAAATTTTGTTCAACCTTCTGTTGCTCAACAATACCAAAGTTTTGAACAGTTGAATATAGCCAACCCAACTCATCCATCGAACAATTCCAAGAAGAAAGGATGGAACAGGAATAACAACAACCTAGGTCAAGGTGGGAATCAACCCCCACAACACCAAATAACTAGGGGCAACCAAGTTTGGACATTACACTCACCATTGCCCCCAGATCACTGTTTTCAAACGGTTGAAAGACTCGGGTAGTCTTCCCCATTCTCCTACACAAACTGCCCCTCAACAGGAACCACAAAAACACGTGCAACAACCCCCTCCCATTGTGCTGCAAAATCCTATCCCACATCAAGGTGTGATAAACACCCAACAGGAAACACAACATCCCCCACCTCAGGTGGGACAATACCACAACCCCAACAATCCAACAGAGTGTACAATTCTCCTCACCAGTGAGGAAGAATTCCTTCTGCAAATGCGTAATTGTCAGTATCATACACTCGCTGAGTCTACTCCCATCTCTGTAGAGACAAACCCTACACCGAAGGGACCCCCATTGGTGATCCCTATCCCTTCCACTGAACCACCACTACGCATCCCTCGCATCCCCTTGCGTAGGAATGTCCACAACCCACAGGTTAGGGCAGCTCATAACTATAGCTTGGTATACGACTTAGTACAATCCTCGGCTGCCATGTCAGTCTTGGAAGTCCTCCAGACTTGTCCTAAGCAACAGAAATCACTACTTTCCTCCTTGGGGGTAGTCGACCCCACAGATACTCGCCTCATCACCTTTGATATTGATAGCAGAGAACCTCGTCTTCCCTCCTTGATCAGTTTTCAAATACCAGTAAAAATACGGAACATAACAGTTCATCAGTGTATCATCGATGAAGGTGCATCTACATGCATCATGTCCAAATAGTATGGAAAAAAATTGGTTCTCTAGAACTCATACCCTCTACCATCACATTACGAGATTATGATAGACGACCATCCTCTCCTGAAGGGCTCTTCCAAAATTTCCCCATTGAACTCGGGGGCAAGACTATTCTCATTGATATCAAAGTTATCGATGCCCCTCTTGATTATAATATCTTGTTCGGTTGTAGCTACATGTACACTATGAAGGAAGTGGAATCTTCCATCTTTAAGACAATGATGTTCCCCCACAATGGGAAGATCATGACCATTGACCAAGTCTCACATTATGAGCCTAACCCATCTGCCAACCTCGATAACATTCTTCCTTTCATCCACACCAACCAAGATGCATATCCACTCATCGAGATGGGTCCTAGGATTTTTAAAGATCCATCCTTGTTAGGGACGTACCATGGAGCACCACCACTCCGTCATCCTGCTAATCAAGTATGCATCATATCATCTAACAGAACTCACACAGAGGATGCTCTTCCCTCTTAGGAGGCTTCAGTCATTCCTGACGTCTCAATAGTCGTAGAAACACTCCTGCCGGAGCCTCCTGTGCACTCGTCGACCTCAACAGTCCATGAATCCACATATCCTCAAGGGAATAAACCCATCTGGGAGACACTTCCCCAACCCCTCACCCAAATTCCCTTCTTTTACCCTCCCCTAGGTATTGAATCTTTTCAGGTAGCCGCAACGCTCACACTACCAAATATGGTGTTAGAAATCCTAGTTTGGTATTTACACCCACCAGAGATGGTCCCTCGACCATCCCTTCCCCCATAGGAAGGACTTCCCATGACCATTCCCATCCTTAATCCCACCACCCCCCCACTCACTAACCCCCCTACTACAGCTGGGGGCAGGAGAAAGAAGAAATATCCCACCACTCCACTTCCTCCATGCATCCCACCACCTTGCACACTATGTGAGAAAGAGGGCCACCAAAACAACAATTGTCCATCACTACCTGATTTACAGAATTTGATCCCCCTCAATCAAACTCCCATACCACCCGCCACTACTACTAGTACCACCAACCCTTCCAGTAGTAAAGGGTTAAGGACCAAATATGCTTGTGCTATATGTTTAGAGTATGTTCATTACACCCATCATTGCCCAGCACTGCCACGCTTTCAGAAGACATTGGCCGCTGTGCGCCAGAACTTCCAGAACAACCCATGCCCTACTACGTCCTCTTCAAATATCACTAACATTCGCTATGTCACCACTTTAGTCAATGAACGCATGAGATTCCCTTTCTCTCTCTACGATTCATTAGCTCATTTTACATAGCAGTGTCCTATGATCCTTGAATACCGGCAACGTTAATTTTCCCTACTTCACCAACCCGCAGAGGCGATAATTGACATCACCTCATCACTAGAGTATCTTCATGTCATTTCTCTCGATCCCGAGGCACTCCCAATGCCTCCATGGTTTTTAAATAACGTCTCTAAGGATTTACCCCCCAACCCCCCCAACTCTCCTTCTCATTCACCTACGGACACTCTCCACCCAACCACCATGGGTACCCCTCAATACATCAATATATGGTTTATGTCGAGTGAACCCTCCTCCTCTCCTAGCATTGTTCTCCCTTCTTTTTCATCAGGGGGCAACCACATTGTCACCGAGATCACTCCTCATGACCCCTTGTATTCCCGACGTTTTCAATGCGATGAGGAAATACTCGAAGAGCTAAACCACCTAGACTCTCCCTGGGACACGCTACATCACCGCACACTCTTCTCTCCACAAGAAGCTTCCATGCCTCCTAACCAAAACCCCATTTACATAATTGAAACCAAAGATTTTATCCCATCCGGGCCTATCGATTGTTTCAACAATCCCATTCCTGCCCCTGATGCATTTGAAGAAGGCAACATGGCCAACATTTCCACCACCATCAAAATCGACATTTCCATTAAAAATGGCATCATCGAAGAAATCACCATTGAAGCTGCTTTCACTCCTCAGGAAATCGCCACATATAAATCCCTCTTCTAGGAATATAGGAATATTTTTGCCTGTTCATACACGAAAATGCCTGGCCTAGATCCCTCTATTGTCGAACATCGCATCGACACCTGGCCCGACATCACACCAGTTCGCCAAAAACAACGACCGCTACACCCATCCAAAGCCATGACTATCAAAGCTGAAATTGACAAATTACATGCTGTCAGGTTTATTTATCCCATCGCTTATACCTCATGGGCTTCCAACCCTGTACTCGTCGACAAAAAATAGGGTACTATCCGCATTTTCACAGACTTTCACGATATCAATAACGCATGTCCAAAAGACAACTTTCCCACACCTTTCATCGATCAAATTATCGATGACTATGCCGGCCATGAGGATCTCTCTTTTATGGATGGCTTCTCTGGATATAACCAAATTCAAATCCACCCAGGCGATCAGTATAAAACCGCATTCACTACCCCATGGGGTACCTTTGCATATCGTGCCATGACTTTCAGCTTAAAGAATGCTGGCGCAACTTTCCAGTGGGCAATGACATGCATCTTCCATGATCTGTCTAAAATCATCCTTGCCTACCTGGACGACCTCACAACTCGATCCAAGAAACGCACCCATCATCTCGATGATTTACGAATCATCTTTCAACGGTGTTGTCAGTAGAAAATCCACTTGAATCCTCTCAAGTGTGTGTTCTGCATCACTGTAGGGTGCCTCCTTGGTTTTATTGTTTCCCAAAGCAGTATTACCATGGACCCCCTCAAAGTCTAGGCTATCACCAAAATTCCACCTCCTCGGAATTTAAGGCAACTTCAGAGTCTACAGGGAAAATCTAACTTTCTCAGACGTTTTGTCCCGGATTACGCTATTCGCGCACATGGCTTCCTTCGCTTGCTACATCATGAAATCCCATTTCACTGGGACGACCACGCCCAACAGTCATTTGACGATATTAAAGCAGCACTTTCAAATGCACCTTTAATTAGTGCACCTGACTATAATCGCGACTACATCCTCTACGTATCAGCATCAGCTGTATCAGTAGCCGATGTCCTCGACCAACTCAGATATGAAAATCGTGAACATGCCATTTACTACGTTAGTAAGAACCTCTCAGGACCACCCTTGAAGTATAAACACGAAGAGAAACTTGCTCTTGCAGTTGTCCTTGCAGTCTAAAAACTGCGCCATTACATTCTGCTTCGCACCACCAAGGTCATCGTAGATTCCAATCCTATGTAGTACTTGCTCAGTCGTCGAAAATTTAATGGAAAAATCGCTCGATGGATCATTATCCTTCAGGAATACAACCTCGAGTTCTCAACACCTAAGAGTAAGAAGGCCCTCGTTCTCACCGAATTTGTCACGACCCTCCCCTCTGACACCACCAGTGCCCCCGTCAACATTGACTTTCCTGACGAACATCTCTTTTACATCACTTAGGATGAGCCTTGGTATGGTGACCTTCTCGTCTACAGACAAACTCAAAAGTTCGGTAACCACCTTTCACAATATGATCTTCGACGTATTCGCCATCAGGCCCCCCGCTATCTCCTCATCGGAGACATCCTATACCGGCGGGGTGTCGACACCATCCTTCATCGATGCTTGACTATTGACGAGGCTGACAGAGTCTTAAACGACTGCCACAGTGGCGCATGTGGGGGCCATCTTTCGGGTATATCCACTGCCCAAAATATTATCCGAGCTGGTTACTTTTGGCCTACCTTGTTTCACGATTGCATTCATGCCATGAAATGGTGTGAGCAATGTCAGCTCTACACCAACAAAGATCGGGCTCCCCCCACTCTTCTCCACCCTGTCATTATAGCCGACCCTTTTTGCAAATGGGGTATTGAATTTATGACTTGTAATCCCCCCTCCAACAATGGCCACAAATACATTGTTGTTGCTGTTGATTACTTCACCAAATGGGCCGAAGCCATGCCCACTTTCAACAACACCGCGGACACTGCAACGTGTTTTTTCTTTAAACCATGTCACATTCTACTTTGGAGTACCCCTCCAACTCGTTTCCGACCATGGGAAACACTTCGAGAATGAGATCTTCGTCGAACTCTCATCTCGGTTAGGCTTCTCTCACAAGTTTGCCTCACCATATTACCCTAAGTCAAATGGATAGGTCAAGGTAGTTAACAAAGTCCTCAAGACCATGTTACAGCGCATGATTAATAACATAAAACCAATTAGCATCATATGTTATTTTCTGTGCTATGGTCTTATCGAACGGTAGTGAAGACCGCTACTGGTTTCACACCATTCCATTTAGTCCATGGGGTCGAGGAAACTCTTCCCATCAAGTGCGAAATTACCACCTTACGCACCATAATTGAGCTATTACCTTACACTTCTCCAATGGAGTAGCACTTTCTGAATTTGGAGTCTTTGGATGAAGATCTCCGATCTTCCTTACAGAGCAACAAGGCATCTAAAAAATGATCCAAGGCTACCTTTGATCGCCATGTCAACCTTCGATCATTCTGCGAAGGAGACCTCGTCCTGGCTTATGATATTGCTCATGATACCTTTGGCCATGGTAAATTCGAATCACTTTGGCATGGCCCTTACATCATCCAACATTGCCTCACCAAAGGCACATACATCCTGGCCTCCCCCGAAGGCCTCTCTCTCAAGGAACCCATCAATGGGTTATATCTCAAGAAATTTTATGCTTAAAAGTAGTCATTCTACTTTAGGTTATTTCTTTTTTAGTGTTTTTTAGTCTTTTTCCTCCTCCCCTCTTGTCTAAAATATCCTTTGTGCTATTGACAGATTCTTCCTCCACCAGCCTATCACATTGGTTACGCCGACGATGCCAGCCGTTGGACACAAAATCTCGCTTCGGCTGCTTGGGCTCTCTACACCCCCCCACACGAAATACTACATTCAAGCGGCATATGTTTGGGGCCAGCAACCAACAACCAAGCCGAATATACTGCTGTCATTGGCCTCCTGGCCGATGCCCAGCATCATCATATTCGTCACCTTAGTGTCTTCCTCGACTCTCAACTAGTCATTCTCCAGCTCAACAATGTGTACCGTGTACGCGATCCGTGCCTCTTTCGCAAATACCTGCAGGTTAGGCTGTTATCTCAACATTTTGATTCCATTACATTTACACATATTCCAAGACAATTGAATCAAACAACAGATCAAATAGCTAACATCGTGTTAGATTGGCATATATCACATCAAACTACACATACATAAACATATCATGAAGCCCTGTCACAACATATATATAGAATGGACGTACTCAACACATCAGCAAAAAACATGTAGACAACATCAGGATATCAAAATGTGTATACTCATGTATATATAAAGGCCCATCAGGCCATCTGAATGTTTACATACAAAAATACATGTATCCACAGGCCAATGCAACACCTTGATACAAAAAATGGGCTCACCAGCCTATATACAACAAAAACAAAGATGTACATCATACACCACTCAGGGTGCCTTTATCGCACCACCACCTGCTCCTCCCTCAGGAGGAGGTGGTGGCCCACCATCACCTACCCCAGGTGGTGTTGGACCACCCACAGGACCCTCCTGCCCCGGCGGCAAGTGTTCACTCGTCATAGCCGCAAGCACTGTTGCTCGCCGCACTATGGCCTGCCATGGTGGCGGTACCCCTACACACTGCTCTAGGAAAATCTTCTCCTGGATGTGCATCCACATGCCCTTAGGAAAATCCTATAGAACTATCTCCAAACGACAACGTATGTCATCATAATCCACTCCAGCCACCATCGGAGGAGCGTGGGACGATGCCGCACCAGGGTCATCGTACCGGCGCCTCATCGTTGCCCGCTCTGGCTCAGTAGGTCGCCCCGCAACACCCTCCCGCCGACGCCTCTCTCCCTACGTTACTCTCTCTGGTTCTCGATGAACCGACACTCTCTGCATCTCTACCTCGCGCCCGCGAGGTGCCACATCTGCACATACAAAAAACAACAACAAAACACATAGTATCAACATCTATATCATATACACATGGACTGATATCTCAAAAGACAATATAAATAAAAAACATACCAACATACTAAACATACCTTGATGGTCAAAAACCTCCCCTGGAGGTAGTACCATGTCTGGGTGACCCCGGAAGTCCACCCCAGCATAGGGGTACCGAAGTATCACCTGCGGCATCTGCCGCCATATCCCTGCCGCCTCTGTTGAAAATAAGTGGCCACCTTTGCCACCACCGTGACAAAGCAAAATGGTTGAACACCACCTCAATCATGACTCTCACACCCCCGAAATCTCTAGTAGAACCCTCGGGCGTAGCATCAACACCCTCTCTAAAAACCAAGCCACTAGGATAGACCCAAATGCAAACTCTAATGCACCTGTGGACCGACAAAAATCCAACTACGCTACCATCCGCACATGCAGTGTTATCCCCCACACGAACTGCTCGCCAGCCACCACTCTCTTCAGCACCAACAGTTGGCCACCACTAATCCGCTGGGTTGCAAGTGACCCATAGATACGAACAATCATCGCCGCTATATAGTGATGAGCCAGGGAGTCTATCGCACTGATGCTCACCACAGTCCCAGACATAAATTCCTGACCTGAGCAGTATCTCTGGCCAATATCAACCAGCTGAATGGTCCTGGGCAACACCAGCTTCGTTGGTAGGGGCGTTGCCCGAAAGGGGAGCCCAGTCAAGAAATAAATATCCTCCACCGTAGTGAAGGGGATCTAGTCTCCTCGCACAAGGAAGCAGTGCAGCTTTGGACTCCACATCTGGATCAGGAACTGCAACAGATAGTCTTGTGCTCGTATCAACGAGCACTCAAAGAACTTTAGCAACGCATAGGTTGCCAAAGTCGCATGCACCCCGGGCCCCTCAATGGCCACGACATCTCGCAGTTGGGCCCAATCTCGCTCTCGCCATCGCACTGGCATCGTCACTACTGTCAACCTGCAGACAACACAGTGTGTTATATCAGCTCAGGCAACCATCAACAACATAAAAAAGACTCATTTTTTACCCTTCAACCCTGCCTCCTAGGCGCGGTTTTTGTTCCCACAGGCGCACACACATGCGCGCCTGTTCATTACATAGGCGCACATATATGCATGCTTGCTCATTACACAGGCGTGCATATATGCACGCCTGCACACTGAACAGGTGCGCATCAATGCGCACCTATTTTCTTCACATTCGCACCCTTACGTGCGCCTGTTCACCATACAGACACACACAGGTGCGCGCCTGTCAAACCTACAAGCGTGCACTGATGCACGCCTGTTCAACTCACAGGCGCACCCTTCGGGCGTGCCTTAAATCCCCCCTATCGTGCACCTATGCATGTATATTCAGTGTACAAGCACGCACGCATGTGCACCTCTCACCGAGTCGCCCGTGCATGGGGGGCCCACATCCCCTAAATACCCTTGTACGGACCCCTGTACAAACCCTGCCCAAAAATTGAAAACCTAGTTCTATGCAGGACGATCAGACCACTAACCTGATACTCGCAAATCCTCAATCGACTGCCTCTTCCTCCCCGAATCTACAAATCTCCTCTGGAAACTGCTTATCCACTCACTATTGCAGCAGGTATAAATGAGGTGGAAATGTGGGCCCTACAGCTATATATAGGCCTTTTGCCAAACTTCCACTCACCATTCCGGGAGCCCAAGGTGTCCATTTTTCAAACCGTCTTCAGCAATGGGATCAACATCTCGTCACCTACATCACAACAGTCCCTGGGTCACTTTTCATCCTGAGCCCTCGGGGTGCCTTTTTTTCATATCATGGTCAGGTACGCACGCGCATAGTCACATTTATCAAATACATGCTCATATCTTTGATTCTCTTCAGATGTTGTTTACTTTGGGTATTTGGTTTTCATGTGTGCAGGTACTTGATCATCATCCATCGACACAACTCCTTCAGGTATATACTCAGCATTGACATGTAGTCTTTCCCGTTGTATTGCATTTACATTTCCAGTCACACCCTCTGATATTGGCCTCTAGGATACCCATTCCCGGCTCTGCAGTACCCACGCCTCCATTTTTGCCTTTTCGGTACTATTACCCAGTAGCATTCTTACCCGCATGAGTTGTCCCATTCATAGCACCTTTTGGTTCTTTTGACACTCATGTTGTTCTTCATTACCCTTTAGGGATAGGAGTCCCGATATTCTTTCATCATGTCGCAAATCAACCACATACTCCTTCTCCTCATTTTGCTAGCTTTCCCACACGGACTCCCAGATTATCTCTTTACGGTTCTATTTTTTACCTGCAACTCCGCAGTATCATGAACTCTTCATTTCATCCACAATGAATTTGCCCATCTGCAAACCTACCTTCATTTCACCTACCCCATAAAGAAACTCACCAATGGGGCCCCCACCCTTCATAAGTCTCCCAAGAACATTGTGCCCTCCATGGGCCACCCATATCACACTGGGGCACCCGTTTCTGTATCTGTACATTTCTCCTCAATTATTCGTTATTTATTGTACAAACGCCTTTATTTCTAGTCATTACATTCTTTATTTTGTCGTCCCCTTTGGTGAATTGCTTCCTTTTGGCCACACGCAACCCATGTCACCCTTGGTTGGAGCATTACTTATCATATACCCTTGTTGGCATTGTCCATCTCTTCAGAGAACCCCACAAGTCACTTACCTCTACCCTTTGAATTTGTTCACTTTGTCCCGCCTCTGGCACAACTTATTACCGGTCTTGTCGTCCCCCTGACACTCGACCTCGTTACACGATTGCGGCCACTTTTTATCTCATACATCCTCCAACCAAGGGAAGTCTTGAGTCTTCCCACTTCTTGACTTCATCCATGTACCTCTGCCACTTCCTCACCTCAGTAGATTCCACGAAGCCCTTTGCTTTTGGGAGTCGCATCCCCCTTTTTGTCGACATCAACACAATTTTCTAGAAGGGCGAAAGTATCTTGATTCTCATTCTCCACTCAATGATAGATCTCAGATGGCACAGGGTGAAACACCATTACTCCCTGCTATCGTTGACCCCCGTAACATTCGACGCCAACACCTTCTCATGTTACGGTGGGTCTTACTTTGCGACTATTGCAGTTAGTTCTTTTATTTTCCAAATACCTCTAAACTTGGTAGGGCTATCAATGCCCACATCATCGCTGCTACTTATTACCGCGATCAATGCCTATTGTTCAGAGCATGTTCAGTTGCAGAATTATCTTCTGCCTCTATCACGACCTCCCCCAAGGGCGCTGCAGTTGTCTACACCAACACTTCAGTCATCTCTTTTCAGAGTTATATGACACGGGCATGGGGCATGCCTGCCTCGTTTATACACAGTTTTCTATTTTACTCTCCTCATAGAAGGTTGGGTCCTACCGGTTCCTTTTTTTCTCCAACGGATTGCTCTCAATGATCCCACTATTGCTCTATCTTACAACAACCTTCTCAGTAGAATAAACATTGATGGATTTCGGCTATACGTATGCTCCTAACCTCATCCATCAAGGGGCATCTGTTATCACTAAAATTTCATCCGCACATGGTTACAAGAAATTAGCATCGTCAAATAGTAATGAAGTCATGCATGGCCCTGAATTAATCTCATAGCATTCAAAAAAGAAAAAAACTATATAAAGTAGTGCAAAATTGAAGAGTGCCTTACAGAAGTTGGGCGCACATGAACATGCGTGGAACAAAGACGTAGAATGTGTGCATACGTGCACGATGCGCGGATGTTAGCGCAAAAATCCGCGCACCTGTTAAACGACGCATTTATGAATGTGGTCGGCCTCCCAACCACTTATGGTTCAGCTCCCAAGCTAATTTTACCTACAAATCCGGGTTGAATCCGAATGGTGGGCTGGTCATGCATGGCCCTGAATTAATCTCACAGCATTCAAAAAAGGAAAAAAACTATATAAAGTAGTGCAAAATTTAAGATTGCCTTACAAAAACACATGCGCGGAACAAAGACATGGAATGTGCGCATACGCGCACGATGCGCGAATGTTAGCGCAAAAAGCCGCGCACCTGCTAAATGGCACATTTATGAATGTGGTCAGCCTCCCAACCACTTATGGTTCAGTTCCCAAGCTGATTTGACCTACAAATCCGGGCTG
Organism: Picea glauca; assembly: GCA_000966675.3. Lineage (NCBI taxonomy): Eukaryota > Viridiplantae > Streptophyta > Pinopsida > Pinales > Pinaceae > Picea > Picea glauca. Next base: position 444,213 of record JZKD02S0151335.1, on the reverse strand, counting down.
AATCCGAATGGTGGGCTGGTCAAAGACCTAATAATTCCCTAAATGGCCTCTTTTCACACTACAAAGGAGTTACACAATAACCCAATGCAATGCTATAAAAAGCCATGAATGCACCTCATTCTCTCAAGGAATTTCATGTAGTGTTATGCTGCCTATATTGTTTTAAGGACTCCATCCTTGACAAGAACACATTGGCACCATTTCATTGAGCAATCCACCTTTCCATTGAGTGGATTTGCAAGGAGTTCTTTCACCACCATTTTCATTTTTCTTGTTGTAAGGAGAGCAAGCTTGTGAGGGTCCAAGAGCCTTCCCTTGGAGGAAGAAGGGACTCAT
>JZKD02S0151335.1:422392-437032 GCA_000966675.3 Picea glauca | reverse complement strand
TCCATGCATAGAGGACTTTTCACATGACTCACTATGGATATGCCTATACTCCATGCCACACGAGTTTTGGTTAGAAGAGATTCTAGCGGGCATAGGCAACACCATTGGGGTTTACATCAAATCCTCAGAAGAAACCAAGAAAAGAGGGTACACCTCCCATGCTCACATCTGTGTCTATATTAATATCTCTAAGCCCCTCCCAGGTTCCATATCCTTGGAATATCATGATGAGTATTGGTCTCAAAATAGAGACTATGAACACATACCATATCGATGCAGAAAATTCCATGAGCATGGGCATCTATTTAGAGACTGCCCCCTGAACACAACATAAAAAGTCGATAACCCTGAAGCAAGACAATCAAGAGATGGTTTGACCCATGTAGAGGGTAGGCGGCACCACATTGCCAGGAAACTGGTGTAAATGCAAAATAAGAAACCCCCCTCCAACAACTCCTTCGATGTCCTCCAACAAATCCCAAAATATATGGACAAGCCACAACTACCCCCTCAAGAAACTGCAACCCACATCAATGAAAAAACCAATCCTTCAATTACCCTAGTCCTCGAGCAGATCTGTCCCTATTCCCATTCCCATCCAAGAGATGGAGAAGAATCCAACACAAAAGAAGGAGATACCAAAATGGACCTAGATGAACACAACCTAGTTGGTATTGACCTGGAAAACTTAGAACAAGCCTATCGTAATAAGGAACTGTATACCATCCTCCTAGATCAACTTCACAAATTTAATAAGGTTTTCCTCAACTCCTCAGTGGGATCAACATACATATCTAGCACTGTCATGGGAATTCGGCACATCCAACAGAGAGAGAAAAGCAAAACTCAAAAGGACGAGAAGAAATGAGAAAGAAAATCCTGTAGATTTTCAATGAAAAAACTCAACAAGCTAATATTTTTTCAAACACTTAGCAACCTAGAGATAACTGTCTTCATAAACTTCTGAAATGTCCCAAACCCATACTCATAAATTACCATAAGAAGAAATGCACATTGCTAATCAAACATGTAGCAGAAATAAACACAATGGAAAACAACCCATAAAATGTAGAAATTTAGGCAAATGCCAGGGAAAACCCCAATGTGGGGAAACCCAACGATATATATATATATATACTTTAGGAAAGTACAATACAACAACAAATATCACATTTCTAGCCAAGAGAAATACCTCACAGCCACAACAAAACAATCCCAAAATTTTTGCCTTGGAAAATGTGCAAAATCCGTACAAATATACGGCCTCCTCTTTTCTGTGCCTCAAAAAACATGCCCAACAAAGTGTTGTATGGTCTGTATATTACGACCTAGAAGAAACAATAATATATCCAAAAAAATCCTCGATTTTCATGCCAAATATTGCCTCTAAAATCGTGCCCTATCTTCCTATTGTACGGACTGTATGGATCCGTACAGTACGACCCAACACAGAAAATGGAACAACACACACACATAAAAACACCTTGGGATTTGTTCCCTCCTTCGTCTTGGGAAATGTGCCCTCTCAAGCTACTCACTTTCCTCTCTCAGGCTTACTCATAAAATCTCTCCCAATCACCTCCTCTTGTCTTCTGGATGTGTCTTGCACACTACCCAATGCATTCTTTTATAAATATGAAAATGACATTTTCCCTCCAAAGTGTCTTTCCACCTTCCCCAACCCTAAATCCAAAGGTCAAGAATAGATCTTGCCTTTTCAAGATCAAGGGTCATGATCCATTCTCTCCAAAATGAATCACTTAAAATATTAAAGTACATTCACTTTATTACATAAGTGATTTATGAGATAAAGTCATTTTAAAATTAGAAGGTACACTTTACAACTTTATAAAAACCTATTACAAAGTTAAGTGCATGGCACTGTAAACATAAGGTAACGTCTGCATACAAGACAAAACATGCGAAGTACCTCCCAAGATAAAAATCTAACACTCCCTCTTAGCGAGGGATGTATTCACTACCATCTCCATCATCTGGTCCCATCACATTGTGCTCTGTAGGAGCTCCCTCTGAACCTAGAGCCATCCTCAACACCTACACAAAACTCAAACTAGAAGATATTATCCTGGCAGCTTCCCGAAACCTTGAGCTTACTTCATCTTGAGCATCGGTTCGATAAACCTGGCTGAGCTTTCTGATGGTGCTCAGAAAAGACTCACTCTCTTCTCTCAGAATTCAAGACTGAATCCTTAATGCCATTGTAGTATCAGGAGCCTCCTCACGCTCCTTATCTGACATTGAATCATACACTGAAGGTTGTCCTCTCACCATATACAATCTGTCCACCTGGTTACCGACCAGCTGCAGCTCCACTGGGTCCACTCCCTGCCTGTAGATAAAGACATATTCCCTCTTGAACAATACACAATACCCTACATCCTCCAAGGATGAGACTGAGAGAAATTTAACCCTCAACCCTGGAACAAAGAGAACTCCATCAAACTCAAGGAGTCCCCCAAACTCGATTTGGAATCTAACATTCCCAACTCCACGTACAACTCTTGCCATATCACCTTCATTTACCACCTGTCAGCCAAGACCAATCTCTATGAAATCTAGGAATACTTTCCAGATTCTCGTCATGTGGAAAGAGGCTCCAATATCCATAATCCATCTGATATCACCTCCAAGTCCTCCGTTGTCGACACTGGAAACTAGGGTCACCAAAGAAAATTCCCTGTCATACTTTGAAGCAAAGTCCTCCATGGCTACTCTAGATGTTGTTGCAAGCCCTTCTGGTTCCTTCTTCTTCTTCTTCCTCTCAGGACAATGAGAGGCAAGGTGCCCCAACTGGTTACAACAATAGCATATGACTTTACTCAAGTCCCTTCCAAAACTTTGTTTCTTCTTTCTCTTTGCAGTAAGAGCAATATTCTCATCAACACCATCTATCTTCTGTTCACTACTCTAAGATCTTTCCTGGATCTCCTCCTGCGTGAAATCATCCCACAGTCTGCTCCAATCATGTATATGCTCACGTCCCACCACACACTTCATGAATACTTCCCATTCTTTAGTGAATCCATTTAAGGCTATCCTCACCAACTCGGAATCCGTAATGACCTCTCCAACAACTTCCACCTCATATTTTATTTGAGCCACCCAGGTAAGATAATAAGAGACACTCTCCTCCTTACCCATATTGGTATCATGCAACTTAGCCTTCAAGGCCATCTTTTGGTTCTCGTTCTTTTCCTCAAACAAGTTCTTAAGTGCATCCCACATCTCCTTGGTAGTCTTTTTCTTAGCCAAGTGTGGGATAAGGTGATCCTTCACACCATCCAAAATAATCCTCTGAGCCTTGGATTCCTTGACCTCATGCAAGTCCAAAGCAACAGGATCTGCTACAAGAGATGCTACAGTAGAGTTTACATAGTTACAAATTTTGTTCTCCTTGAGAACAACTGACAATTAGACTTTCCATTGAAAATAGTTGGAAATTCCATCCAACCAATCCTCATATCTAATGCTTGTATCCATATTCCCTATCACAACTCAAGGAAAACAATCACACTCTTTTGCCCAAAAATCACACTGCTCACTGTCACTCAGAGACAAAGCTCTGATACCATGTAGATTTTCAATGAAAAAAATAAGCAAGAGAATATTTTGTCAAACACTTAGCAACCTAGAGATAAATGTCTTCATAAACTTCCAAAATGCCCCAAACCCATATTCAGAAATTACCATAAGCATAAATACACATTTCTAAGAAAACTTGTAGCGGAAATAAACACAATGGACAACAACCCATAAAACTCAGAAATTCAGGCAAATGCCAGGGAAAACCCCAATGTGGGGAAACCAAACGAAAGAGAGAGATATATTATTCACCTTCAGGAAAGTACAATACAACAACAAATATCACATTTCCAGCCAATAGAAATACCTCATAGCCGCAACAAAACAGTCCCAAAATTTCTGCCTTGGAAAACATGCCACAATCCATAAAGTTGTATGGCCTCCTCTTTTATGTGCCTTGAAAAACATGCCCAAAAAAGTGTTGTACAACCTGCACAGTACGGTCCAACAACAGGAAGAAGATATCCAGAAAATGCCTTGGTTTTCATGCCAAAGGTTGCCCCAAAAAATGTGCCCAATCTTCCTTTTGAACAAATTGTACGGATCCGTATAGTACATCCCAACACAGAAAATGGAACAACACACACACAAAAAATTGCCTTGGGATTTGTTCCCTCCTTCTTGGAAAATGTGCCCTCTCAATATGCTCACTTTTCTCTCTCAAGATTACTCAGAAAATGTCTCTCAATCACCTCTGCTTGTCTTCTCGATGTGTCTTGCACACTACCCAATGCATTCTTTTATAAATATGAGAATGACATTTTCCCTCCAAAGTGTCTTTTGACCTTCCCCAACCCTAAATACAAAGGTCAAGATTATAACTTGCCTTTTTGAAGATCAAGGGTCATGATCCATTCCCTCCAAAATGAATCACTTAAAATATTAAAGTACATTCACTTTATTACATAAGTGCTTTATGAGATAAAGTCACTTTAAAATTAGAAGGTACACTTTACAAATTTATAAAAACCTATTACAAAGTTAAGTGCCCGGTAGTGTAAACATAAGGTAACATTTTCATACAAGACAAAACATGCAGAGTACCTCTCGAGCTAAAAAGCTAACAAATCCACCCATAAGATCATACAGGAAATCAATCACTTCATTGTAAACTCAAGTCAGATACACCTCATCTTTGACAACTTCCCCCCTCTCACCTATCCATCCTCATCATGAACTCATCTCTTGGAAATGCTTCTATGAGATCGAATCATAGCAGAGAAACTCAACCTTCTTCTACTTCAAGAAAAAAAATGTGCAGGGGAATAATTAAATAAAATCCTCTCCAGATGATGGAAACAAGGACAAATGATAACAATCGATGCCAAAGGCATAGCTGGTGGTCTGTCCATTCTATGGAACCCCATTTTTGTGCTCCTGAAGAATTTCTTCAAAACTCGGTGGACAATATCAACAGAGTATCGAATAATTGGATCCAATAAGCTAGGATTCCTCACAAATGTCTATGGCCCGACCACTATGGGGGACAAGCTATTATTCATACAACACTTGGAGCGACTAGCTAATATCACCAGTGATTGTATATGGATAATGGGTGGTGACTTCAACATGATCTACCATCCAGAAGAGAAAAGAGGTGGGATCTGAAGATTAAAGGTGGAAAGTGGGAACTTTCAGACTCTAATAGATAAGCTTTATTTCATTGATTTGGAAAACCAAAATGGGCTCTTCACTTGGTCAAACCGACGCATGGGATCCCGACAAGTTGCATGTCATATAGATCAATTCATGGCGTCAAAATACCTCTTGATGGATGACCTCTCGTTGAACGCCAACATATTGGATACCGTTGGCTCCGACCACTGGCCCATGCAAATATCACTAGACATCTCTGGCTCCCCCAAACGAAATCCCTTCATATTTGAACATTTCTAGCTCACCCATCCGGAGTTCCAAGACATGGACCCTACCTAGTGGCGGGGAGCCGCCATCCCACATGGCTCCAAAATGTATCATTTCCAACAAAGGTTAAAAATTTTTAAGCAATATCTTAAGATTTGGAATAAATAGAACTTTGGGAAATTTTTTGAATCTCAAATAAATATAAATGATCAAATGAAGCTCCTCCAGACTCAGATCACAAATCATGGCCTCACAGAGTAACTCAGAGAGTAGGAAAATCTTCTCAAGAAACAAGTGGAGGAAAGGCGATCTCAAGAGGAAGTTTTGAGGAGGAAAAAGTCCCAAATACAATGGCTTCAAGAGGGAGAGAGAAATACCAAGTTCTTCCATTGGGAGACGATCCAATGAAGACACATCAATAACATCACACATTTAGTCATGGAGCAAGGTCACATCCTCCAAACTCATGAAGATCTTGAGCATGAAATGGTCTCCTTTTACCAAGACCTATTGTCTAAACCCTGTGTTGATATATCTCATGACATTGATAAGATCACTCAACACATTCCAAATATCATAACCAGGAGGAGAATGATGCTCTGTCCAGACCTATCACATTGAAGAAGTAGACCTAGAAATCTAGGACACCCCCGGAGGTAAATCTCCAGACCCGTCCAACTTCATGACAGACTTATTTCACTTCTTTCATTGAGGACTCTCAGATCTCTAGTCAGGTTCTCCTAGCTCTTAATGCCACTTTCCTAACCCTCATCCCCAAGGAAGAACGAGTCACTCATCCTAAGAAATTTATACCTATTTCATTATGCAATTCCATTTACAAGTTTCTAACAAAAGTGATTGATCGACGCCTTAAACCCCTCCTTCCTTTCATTATCTCTAACGAGAAGCTAGGATACATCGAAGAAAATAAAATTCTCGACAATGTCATCCTCACCCATGAAGTCATACACTCTCTACAAATCACGGGCACTCTAGGTATGTTATTAAAGTTATATTTATCCAAAGCTTTTGATAAAGTAAGCTGGGCTTATATGAAGTCTTTCCTTCTTGCCTTTGGCTTCGCTTTGAACTTGGTTGAATGGATTCTAAATCTCACTTCCTCCACTTTGTTCTCTATTTTGACCAATTGTGTTCCTTCCTTCCTCTTCTCACTTTCTAGTAGAATACGACAAGGGGAACCCCTATCCCCCTTCCTTTTCATCATCATGGAAGACGGGCTTAGCCATCTCATAAAAGCTTCCATTTCTAATAAATATCTAGTTGGTCTACCCCTTCACGACATAGACCCCCCCATTTCCGACAACTAGTTTGTTGATGATACCTTAATGCTGGGCTCCCCGACTATCCATGAAGCCCTTCATATCCTTAATATACTTCAAACTTTCTGTGTAGCCTCATGAATGGACATCAACCGAGCAAAATCCCAACTCTTCTTTTTTAACACCCCAATACCTGTTCATCTCCATACCACCAACATCCTGGGATTCACACGTAGCTCCCTTCTATCCAAATACCTTRGCATTCCCCTTATCAACAAATCCCTCTACAATAAATCCTAGGAGGGGCTCCTTTCCTTCMTGTGAAAAAGKATCTCCTCCTRGACCTTTCKCTCACTCAACCTGCCCAGTWGCCTCATCCTCCTCAAKTTTTTTCTTCAAAAGATTCCCATCTATTCCTTCTYGGCTYTGGMAKACCCCARCTTCATTCTAACCRCCATCAAAACCCTTCAAAGAAMMTTTCTCTYGAAAAGAGAAAAAAATGAGAGGAAAATAGCTCTGATCAGTTGGGAAAATATCTGCAAGCCAAAATCAAATGGAGGTCTAGGATTACGGGACCCAACCATTCTCAATAAAGTATTCTTAGTGATAATATTTGGTGGAGATGGTTAAAGTGACCCAAAGACCTCTTGGCCTGAATCTGGAGGAAACAATACATTCCAAACATTGTAGAAAAACATCTCATCCAATGGAATGAAAACACTCTGAGATCCTTGATCTAGAATGTAGCAAAACAAAGCCACTCCCTGATTGTAGATCACTCCTTCTGGGAAATTTGGAATGGGTAGACATCTTCCTTTTGGAATGAATATTGGAAACAAAGACCCTTTGTAGAGAATAATTCCATTGTAGACACTCTTCTTTCCCCTACCACTCAATCAAGATTAGCCATAGTCACAAATTACTGGAAAGAAAACCCCCCAGGGGCCATGTGGCATAATTGGAAGTCCACCTGTATTGAATTCCACATTCCAACTCACGTCAATAGCTAGCCTTGGCACAAGCTAACCTTCTCTCATAAAATTCAAATTCTTCAAGGTGGGGACATACTGAGATGGGGGCACTCCTTGTAGGGTACCTTCACAATCAAAGAAGCTTTCAACATAAAGACAACCCCCCACCCTCTCCCCAAAGAAAAATTATAGAAACAATCTGGGTTACCAAGCACTGGCCGAAGATCAACACCTTCCTCTATCTCATCAGGCATAAAGGTATCCTCACTTGGGACAATATCACAAAAAGAGGCTTTGCCGAGCCATCTGTTTTCCCTCTTTGCTGGAAGGATTTCGAATATCAAAATCACCTGATCAATACCTACCCCTTCAGTACTCAAATTTGGGACCATTGCACCTCAATCATGCACACCACGAATCACAATTGTGAAGGTCTCAAGGAAAGTTTAGAAGGATGGAGAGACTCAAATTTTCCTTCTCCTATCATCAACCTCATTTGGAAGCTTCTTCTAGGATTCATCCTCTGGAAGATATAGAAAGAACGCAATAGAAGAATATTCCATTCATCCCAACTTGATTGACATAAATTCCATAAACTCATCCATGACAACATTATCGAAACCATCCACTTGCATCCTTGGAAAGATGAGGAATTGTCATGTCTCCCCCAAGAAAAATTAATCCTGGACAATTGGATCATCAAATTTCACCCTTATTCTTCTAGGAAAACTACAATATCATAGGAAAAAGGTATCCCCTCACATTGGTCCTCGCCATCTCCAGGGTTTATCAAGTTAAATTTTGATGGAGCCTCCAAAGGCAATCTGAGCCCTGCAGGATTTGGATTCGTTCTTTGCAACAATCATGGAAACATAATGCTTATCACTACTGAAAACATTGGTCACAACACAAACAACACAACTGAGATATGGGACTCATGAAAGGATTACAACTTTCTCAAGAATATGGTTACCGCAATATGAATGTAGAAGGGGACTCTCAAATTATTCTTATCCTTTTTGAAAAAATACTAAACAGGGTGGATCTAGATAGAATTTCCCCTTGCTGGTGAATTACCTTAGGATTAAGTTCCATTGCATATCTTACCAGGCCTCACTTGGTTCTCATTCCATTGCATGTGCAGAGGAAAAACAACTAGATAGTTGATCACTTAGCTAATACTAGAGTGGCTCTCGAAGGACTAGACATCATCTGCACATGCCCTACTTATATTGGTCATCCTTTATTCCAGTATTGCATCACCAGGGCTCTCATATTGGATATCCCCTTGAATGGGGTGTTAGTGCAATCCACAAGTCCCATGGAGAAGACGACATTTTCCACCTTTCCATAGACCATGTGACTAGCCCATGTTGCCTCCACTCAACCTTTATTACTCTTTGATGAACTCTGCAATTCTTCATTGCTCCACAATCCTCACTAACTGCTCGAGTATGCCCCTCGCTGGCTTCTTGACCTAGATATGGAGGAAGTATTCCAACCAACCCTTCAATGTGCATGTGCATTCACTCCCTAGTCTCCTTCTTATGGATATGCTCCACTCCATTGTGTGAAAACCTCACTCTTTACTATCTATAGCTCATGCACTGGGTCAGTGTCTCTAGTTCCCTTCTTTGTTTCATTTCTCTCACCTCCACCATACCTCCATTCACACTTGGTTATGCATCGGCTCCGAGGAAATTGAAAGAGAGGCCCTCTCTAGTACCAAAGAAAATCAGCTATGGCTAGCCAACACCCACCCATCCTCGCCCCACCCTCTAGTTCCTCGCCCACATCTTCCACTCACTCCTCCCTAACTCAACCTAGCCTTCCGCCTCTATCGTTGTCGTGGGCTTGCAGGGTGGATTGGTTTGATCTTCAGGGAAACTCACTGGGATTTGATCTTGGCCCGCTCCAAGACATTACATTGTTTTCTTAGCCATCCTTGACACAACTAGAGTTCCCCCTACCCTCCACTTTGTCACCTTTTGTCCCCCTCACTCCCTCACCACCACCCTTTCCCCTTGCTTCGCCACCACCCTCCTTCCTTGTACCTTCTCCAAAGGAGATCAACACTCAATTGGAAGAGATCCTTGAAAAAGTGGAAGAGACGACATTCCAACCTCATGTTTGCTCAGACTGTGCTTCTTGTGCTTCATGTTAAAGGTTTCAAGAACCCGTCTCAATTCTCCAGGATTTGGTTTTTTAAGTTTGCAAAGACATCATCAACCTTCTCTTTCACTTGAAGCACCTTGACCAATGAACGTAGAAAATTAAATCTCTTCTTGCGTTCATGCTCTATCCCCTACACTCACCAGACTTGGGTGCCACTATACTAGCCTATTTAGGAGCGTTACTTGTTGCATCTCAATGGGTGACTACCGAATGCGACGTGTCTATCAAATGAGATGTGGGAAAGAGAGCCAGGGGAGATGAGGACAACAACAAGAGTCATGCACCATGATAGTTGGAAGGAGCACAGGTGTCTATTTGCATGTCTTTTTTTCAAAATGATAAATGTTTATTGCATGTTGGAGTCCAACACACTCAATTTTTGTGTCCAATAGGCGGTAGTCTCTTTTCATTTTTTGTTGATAGTCTGCATACATGGGTCAGTGAATCAATTTCCCCATGGGGTGATTCAGACAATGATGTATAATTTTCATTGGAACACAAGGAAAAGAGTTAGGCTGAATTGGTTTCCCTTTGGGGCAATTCAACAAATTCATATGTTTGATATCACAGACAATATTGTAATTTTTCTCCATGAAAGGGAATGATAAATTATTACTTACAAAAAAAATATGGCTTATTCCAGAGATCTTTTGCTTACCAACATGAACTACTTCCAATGGAAATTCCATATGAATGATTTATTAAGAAGTAAAGAATTGTACTAGATTACCATGGGGAAATAAATAGAACCTACCAATGATGAAAATAAAATCAAATGGGAAAATAGGAATGACAAAACATGTGGACTAATTGGAATGCCCATCTCTCCTGATTTAAGGTTTCACCTTCAAGGAATTGGTGACCCTGATGAAGCTTGGGAAAAGATTGGATATGTGTTTGGTAAACAAAATATTATTTGATCCCACTAGATAGAAAATAAGATAATGACTTTAAGTTTGAATTATTTTTCTTATATTGAAGACTACTTATCTAAGTTCAAAACACTTAGAATTTTATGTGGAAAAAGTAACATAAAGCTGGAAGAAGACTGTTGCATATATACTATTCTCTCTAGGCTTGGTAATGCATATTCAGTGTTTGTATATACCTTCTATGCCACTAGATAAGCTCTAGGGACTTCTTCTAAAAATCCCTCTCTTGAGTTATTTTGTGATTCTTTGATTAGAGAGAAAGATAAACTTGTACAACTTGGAGTGATCAACACTACAGGTACATCCAACAAAGCCTTAGTGGCCCAACACAAATATAAACCAAAGAATCCCAAGAAGAAAGATCCTCACCACAATAAAAATTAACAAAAGGGTCCCAAATCCTTTGAGATAGCTTATGCTCCTAATTGTGACAAAGGAGAAAAATCTAAAAGTAAGAAGACTTACATACATTACAAATTTTTTGGGAAAGATAGTCATGATGAGTCCAAATGTTTTAAGAATATGGCAGGTTTAGAAGTAGTGATGAAGAAGCACAACATCAATATTGATTCTACTTCTTCCTCTTCTTCTCATGGACATGCACTTTATAATTCTGATTTCTCCTTCAATGCAACTTCTATGTCTTCTTCTGCTGAGTAGCTTATTGATTTTGGAGAATCTTATCATATGGATAAGGATAAAACTATATTTTCTACTCTAAATGAATGTAAAACTAAGAAAATCTTTTTTAGTGATGATAGATCTCTTAGTGTTGTAGGAGATGGAATAGTTCAGGTAGATAATGGTCCTTTTAATGATGTATTATGTGTTCCAAGTCTTTCCTGCAAACTTATATCAATATATCAAATCACTCATTCAAGTGAAGGTAAAACCGTAGATTTTTCACCTCACCAAGTTGTACTCAAGGATCTAAAATATCCTCAACATGTTCTTGCAACTGGAATTGCTAATGATATTACCAGGTTGTACAAGTTTGAAAACTTTTGGTAATCATCTTTTCCATCAGTTTTTTTTTGTTCATAGTGATGACTTGAGAAAAATTTGGCATGAGTGTTTTGGTCATATAAATTATCGCTCATTGCAACAACCATGTAATCAACAAATGATGACTAGTATTCCTCTTATTTCAAGTAGAGATGGTGTTTTTCTAGTTGTGTTCTTGGAAAACATCATAGGGACAATTTTGACAAACGTGCCTCTTGGCATGCCTCAACCCCTTTGTATCTTGTTCAGAGTGACTTGTGTGGTCCACTTTCTTCTCCTTATTTTTGTGGGTGAAAGTATTTCTTAAATTTCATTGATTAGTTTTTGATATGCACTTGGGTTTACTTCTTAAAAATTAAGAGAAAATATTTTGACAAGTTTTTATCCTACAAGGCCCTTGTAGAAAAGAAATCTGGACATCAACTTCAAAGGTTAAGAACATATACAGGAGGAGAATATGTGAACAATAATTTTACAAGTTACTAAATTGGACATGGAATCCAAATGAAACACACTATTCCATATACACCACAACAAAATGGTGTTGATGAGAGAAAGAACCACACTTTAAAAGAAATGAATAATTGTATGATCCAATCTAAGGGATCAAGTTTAAAGTATTGGGAGGAAGCCATTAAATGTGAAAATTACATAGTAAATTGCACTCCCACAAAGGATCTTAAAAACATAACACTAGAAGAAGCATGGAATAAACTTAATCCATATGTAATTCACTTCTGTGTATTTGGAAGTGAAGCATGGGCTCACATTCCTGATGAGAAAAGGAAAGCATTGCAGCCTAAAAGTGAGAATTGTATATTTGTTGGTTATTCTGAATATGTCAAATGTTACAGACTTATTAAACCAAATTATAATAAAATTATTAGTAGAAGATATTTTAAATTTGATAAAAATATCTTTGTATGTGAGACTAATTCAACATTTCTGTCTTCTTTAGCTTGCAATCCATCTTCGACATTTTTTCCATATACTATTCCTATTCTATTTTCTTCTTCTTCTTTGGATGATGACAATGAGGCTGAAAATTCACCTTTTCCTACTCACCTTACTCCATATGAGACCATTGAACCTGAACTTGCACTAGCACCACCGCTTCCTAGATGGGTCCATTCAACACAATAAGCATTTAGTGATCTTTCTGGTGATCCTTCATATCAGCATCGAAAACGTTCACAATTCCAGCTAGCCTCTTCTCTTTTGGATCAAGTTTCTGAGACTCATGATCCAAAGACATTTGTAGAAGCCTCAGGTCATCCAGTTTGGGATACAACAATGAATGAAGAAGATCATTCTTTAATGGAAAACAATACTTGGGATCTTGTACCTTTTTCGAAAGGAAGAAAACTTGTCATATGTAAATGGGTCTACAAAACTAATTAAGTATGCATCAGATGGAAGTGTTGAAAGATACAAGACATGGCTATTTTCCAACGTATTTTCCCAAGTTAAAGGAATTGAATATAATGAAAAAATTCCCCTGTAGCCAAAATGAATTCCATCTTCCTTTCTCTTACCCTTACCTCCTCACAAAAATGGGAGGTCCATCAGATGGATTTCAAATCTTCCTTCTTACATGGGGATTTGCAAGAATAAATACACATGGAACAACCTCTTGGATATGTCTAGAATGACTCTAGATTTGTTTGTCACCTTAAGAAATATCTTTATGGTCTTAAGAAATCTCCCCAAGCTTGGTATGAAAAATTGGACAACTTTCTTCTTGGCACTAACTTTTCTAGATTCCATTTTGATCCTAATGTTTATACAATGAAAGTAGGAAGCCATCTCATAATCCTTGTTTTTTATGTTGATTCCTTCTCCTCATTGGTAATGAACCAAAAATTTTAAACCATGTGCAAACCAAGCTTAAGAAGAAATTTGAAATGATAGACTTAGGCTTTTTGCACTATTTCCTTGGCCTCCACGTTTTGAAAACCAATGAAGTAATTTTTCTTTCCCAGACTAAGTATGATTGTGACTTTCTTCACCACTTTCACATGGAAGATTGTAAGCCATCCCCTTCTCCCTTCCAGTTTGGAGTCAAACTTGATGCCACCTATACTTCTCTCGAAGTTGATGCCACCTTGTACTGTCAGTCAGTTGGTAGCCTCTTGTACTTGACTCATACCCATATTGATATTTCCTTCTTTTTTTTCTTGTTTCTCTATATATGCACACACCCCATGAAATCCATTTGAGAGTAGCCAAAAAAATACTTTTTTATGTCTGGGGTAAAATTTAGTTCGAGATACATTACAATTTAGGGGAGACTCCTTTATTGGTTGGTTTCATTGATTCAAATTGGGCTAGTGACCCCGATGATCAAAATTCTCCTGCAGGTTATGTTTTCATCCTTGGTTCAAGACCTATTACTTGGTTCTAAAAGAAACAAAAAAATCTCTCTTTCTTCAGCAGAAGCAGAGTACTAAGCAACGATTAATGAAAGTAAGGAATCCTTGTGGCTTTGACATATCCTTTCATATTTTTCGATTCCAGCAACAAGATCCGACTAATGTTTGGTGAAATAATTAGAATTCCATCAAGCTTATGGAAGACCTAGTTCAACATAAACACAACAAAAACATGCACTTCATCAGAAAGATCATTCATGATCAATTTAGTGAAGTGATCGTTTTCACTACAGAAGATAAAGTTGCAGACATTTTAAAAAATTCTCTTATAGAAATGAAGTTTTCCAAAATTTCATCTATGTAAGGAGTTCAAGAAGTTGTCATTAAGTGGGGATAGGATCTAATTCCTCTTTCCTTCTCCTATTGCGTCTCCTTTTTA
>JZKD02S0151335.1:401204-421059 GCA_000966675.3 Picea glauca | reverse complement strand
CCCATGAGTGAAATTTAGCCCCTAAAATCATCCCTTCCCCCATGTGCCCAATAACTTTGGGATGTGACCATTCACACCCACCCTCTTACATGTATTCAATGATTTACTTTGGGAATGCTCAATTAGAAATTAGAAAGTTCATATACCAATAACAAATTTAGGAAGATTGGTTGAATTAACATACATGGGTAGTTCCCCTTTGGACCCCTCTTATACATTCCCTTATACCCTTCCATCTCTTGTGTATTTATTCAACCTCGATCTCTGTGCATGTTCCCTTGGAAGATGGAATCACATTTTATTATTGAAACATAAAAACACAATTCACATATTACATTGTTTGGCTGTAGCCACACATTATATATACATTATTAATTAATTAAAATGGGTATTATAGTGAGGATGTTACATTCCTCCTCCCCTAAAATTGTGCGTTGTCCTTGGTGCACACTATGCTAATATACATATATGAAAATTTACATCTCAATACATAGAAAATAAAATTATGCAATTTAACAACTCCAGTAGCAATTCCAACCATAATCTCATGTTCCTCTCAACTCAATGACCCAAGGAATGCACCATTCGTGTATCAGGTCTAAACCATATGATTGTTGGATTACTGAGAGGGGGGGTGAATTAGTAATACAAAAATCTAATTCTTTTTAACCATATAATGCAAGTGTTATACCAATGTCGAATTAGCATCCAATATTTGCAGAGTAAATAAACAATCATACACATAGACACTACACTAGCGTTTTTACGTGGAAACCCAAAGTGAGAGAAAACCACAACCACATAATTATTTTTCTTATATGTCTTGAAGAATTACATTCATTGGAAGCACCAACTTCCTTTGTTTTCTAGCTGCAACTGGAAGGAGGCTCCAACCCACTATGTTCTCTGGATACAACTAGAAGGTGGCTACAATCACCTGTCCTTGCCCCATCCAACCTCCCTGAATTATAAGTAGAATGGTGGAACCACTGTTAGACTATCACTGTGAGATATACTGCTATAAACCTGTACCAATCAACCTGCACCAAACAACCTATACCAATAACCTGGACCATGCATCAACCATGCATCAACCTGTACCTCAACCTGTAATCAACATGTACCATAAACAAGTGCATCAACCATGCACCAACCTATACCAAACAACCTATAATCAACCTGTACCATAAACAAGTGCATCAACCATGCACCAACATGTACCTCAACCTGTACCATGAACAAGTGCATCAACCATGCACAAAACCTGTAGAAATAACATGTCACAAAAACCTGTCCAAACAACCTATCACAAAAACCTATCTCATCAATCTTACAAACCAAATCAGATCTACTCACTAAGATCAATCACCAAGACAACTCTCAAATATGTGCATCAAACAAGCATAACACAAAAACTCATAATCATCACCAAGATCAATATGTGATTCTAATTATATACCAATACAAGTATGCTACATCATCCATAAACCATGTATAAACAATAACACTAATAAATGTCTCCAACCATGTACCAAGTATGTACCAATCATGTATCAACTAATCATCAATTATGACTCATAAATATGTACCAACATCATCAACTATACACCTCATGTATGTGCCAACTCATCAACTACTTATCTCAACCATGTACCCGACTTGTACCTCAACCAAAATCCCTCATCAATTTCATCATCCAAATCTGATTTGTAACTGTGTAATAGACCTGGTTTATATGATCACATACATACAAACCTTCCTTAACTTTAACAACAATAGACTAGCACTTTCATCAAACTTTACTTTATTCTCACATGACTAATTTTGGATTAGTCAACAATCCTAACTTGAAATAATCATAACTATGTACCTGTAATGAATAAAGATATAAAAGTGGTACACAATTTTCTTCAGTTTATTTATGCCATTCCTCCAGACTTAACTACTTGGAACCTCTCAGAAAAGGAGTTATAGAAAAAATGGCATACCTTGTTGAATTGTGGATTATTCTAGAGAGTGAACTTATAGAGCATTCCACACAGAATATTTGTTGTATGGATCTAAAAATGGTACAAAAAATACTACAGTATGTAATCTAACGAACACATTTGTTCTTACTAAATTCGGATCTGTTATGAAGAAGTTATGACATTTTTACCTGAAACACCTGTTTTAGACTAGTTTCAAGACTAGCCACAATCCCTATTTTCCACAGAGTGTAACTCCAAAATTACAACGACCCACAAACTGAAATTCATACCAAAGATATTTGGATATGTTTTCTCAATGGCCTCCCAAGTTCATGGTCTGAATCGGTCTAGAAAAAAATTTATTTCGAAAATGGTGATATGACTTGTGAATAACATACCTTAGAAAGCATCATCAAAAGAATTTATGCTCCCTTTAATTTAGGTCTTCTTTACTTCACCTTCCCTCTGAAATTAGGCTTAGATATCCTTTGGTTACCTCAATCACATGTAGGTATTCAATATTCTCAAGTGTAATTAAAATGAGAGATCCCTGCCTCTTATTTATACTCTCCAAGTAGCTTCCTTAGAAGCATCTTCACATAGCCACTTTGTCCACATAGTCACCTATGTCCAACTTTGACTAAATTTCCACTTGACCATTTAACCCATTTTCCTCATTTTAGGGTTAACCTTCTTATAACAACTTTCTATAATTAGAAAGTTCTCCATTTACTTTATTATTTAAATAATCCTCCTTGACTTTGTCACTTTGCTTTATTATTTTTGTCCATGTATCCAATAGCCACTTGACCACTTAACCCATTTTCCTCATTTTAGGGTTAACCTTCTTATAACCACTTTCCACAATTATAAATTTCTCCATTTACTTTATTATTTAAATAATCCTCTTTGACTTTATCACTTCACTTTATTATTTAAATAATCCTCTTTGATTTTGTCACTTCACTTTATTATTTAAATAATCCTCTTTGACTTTGTCACTTCACTTTATTATTTAAACAATCCTCTTTGACTTTGTCATTTGAATTTATTATTTAAATAATCTCTTCTTTGCAAGCACTTTGACTTCTTTGACCTTTTTGGGTTTCAAGCCAATCATATGAGAGTCCTTCAACTTCATAAGGCCATAACTCTCAAACTGTGAGGAGTTATGTGACAATCCACATACCACCATAAATAGAATGAAATGTACTATGCATCTAGAATAGTATTACTTGAAAATATATCAAAACACATACCATTATACATCAAACAAACTTGGGTCCATTACCCAAACCTTTGTGCTACCATAATTCACTACCGAACTTTCTTCAAGGGTTGACTTCAATGACAACCAACCCAATTAATCAACAATATCCCCCTTTGGCATTGATGGCAACACTCTAATGAAATACTGAAATCATATCACTCATGCTCCCCTTGGAACCATGCCTACATCTCTGTGACCAATGCTCCCCCTGGAATGATGCCTGCATCTTTGTGACCAACGCTCCCCTTGGAACCTGTTGAGTACTCAACACACCCTAAAAAAGTCTGTCACTATTTACTTTTTGGGGTACCACTTGATCTTTGGCTTGGACTGTTATCACTTCAATATGAAACTGATGCCTTCGCTTATCTCATATGTTTCATGATTGAATTGATTGAAAGTTTCTTGTGTACAACAAAGAACCTTCTTAACTCTAAAAGAGACCTAATTACTACTCAAGGAATCAATGACCCAGGATTTTCCCCGAATCACTTGAGAAATTCAGCATCGGCGAAAGATAAAGGTGGTGAAAATTGTTTGGGAATTCAAAGTAGCTGAGTGCCTACCTTCATCGAGATCGACCGATGAGAGTGTTTCTTTCCTATGAATAAACCTCGATAAGGATTTTGTTGAAGACTGATCCATTCGTTTTTAGTAGAAAGGTGTAATAGTACGCGCCATGCGAAAGGAAGAGTGACACCGCTGAACTCCGACCCAGATACATTTTTGGCATTAAAGATATTACAATGTGTAAATCTGCAAAGAAAAAACTTTACACTATTTTCTTTTCCCAATGTCACCCGATATCAACACCCATAGTATCTGATACTTTATTAAGTGTTTTCGACACGAGCGAGGTCCCAAGTAAGATCCTTATTTATCAACGAATGCCTTTTATAACTAAATATTTATAATGATACGGGTTTGATAATGCCACGTAAGCATCTATTGATATTATAAATTTTACAAAAGGAAATGTATCAACAGACCCACAGAACAATAATGATGATTACAAGATCTGATAATTTTTTATAAGAAAACACGGTTAATATTCTATTTATATCCATAAGAAATCGTAATAAAAAAAAACAATACTTCCGATATTTAGTATTGAAGGCTCCTGCTAGGTTTGCATCACATAAAACTAATCCCCTATGACACTGCGACCAACTGGTCTAGTGGTAGTAAAACCACGAATATCTTTACAACAAGAGAGAAAAAAAAGGGAAATTTGTCCAAGTGTCGCTCAGGAGAATGCAAGGCATAAGATCACCTGCTAAGCTTCTCCCACACACAAACCTTTTCCCAAGTTACTACTCATGCCTTGTCCTGTATGCTTTTCCTCCACCGTCTGTTGTGCCTCGCACAACTGCACAATGGTATCTTGTGCTTCCTGAAGCCGTCTTTGTAGCCAAACTGTGCTTCCTACACGACCCTACGATGATGGTACCTCCTGGTATTTTTCCGCCAACTGACATCACAACTCTCTATTCTCTTGGTATAGTTCGACTATCGCAATATTAGCCCTCTCTAATTGCTGAGCTGGACTCTCGACAGGATGACCTGGTGCTTTTTCCTGTCGTCTCCTGTTTCCTCCACTAGTAGTCCCAACTGTCCCTGACCAATTAGTAGGCATCGTAGACCCCTCAGGGGCTAGATGTACTTTTAGCTTGACCGAAAGGCGATTTTCCTCCCCTTTTCTCGAATATTTCCTAGGCCTTCCTCTTCTCCATAGTTTTTTCTCATAAGAAGGCATGTTTACCAACATACCTTTCCTAGACGCACCCTTTTCAGCATCAATCTCCACTGAGAATGCCGACACCTTCTCCGAGCTAAAACCTGCACCTCCTATTGGACTTTCAAGGACATGGGAAGTGGACCAAAAATAATCCCAAGCATGCTAGGGCTCAGATCTGGAGATCCGGCTACCCCGCGGAGCCCATCCCATGTTTCGAGGGGATCCCATTGCACAACAGCGTAGCGACTCGGTCATCTGCAGGTGACAGAGGACATCTATGTAGGACTTCACCAAGATGTTTTTTCTAGACTGAAATTCCAGATATTATAAGCTCGGCATAAGCGTAAGATTTCCCATAGAACTCCCAGAATTTATAGAAAAACAAAGGAGCAAAACATAGTGTGCCAGTGCAATACTCTCACCTTACGACATGGTGTTTAAAGACTTGACGCACCACAACTATTTGACGAATGTAATCCAGAGCATGTAAACACCGCTGATCGAAGTTACAGAGTATGTCCGGCATGACTCTTTTGATTTTTCTCCAAACCTCCATTATTCAATGAATGATGCTTTACATGCTTGATAATACAGATTTTGAGGGAATTTAACAAATTTAATTTTATGGTGTCCAACCTTTTGGGAGTATACACATGCATACTTTCCTTCGACATCTCTTTTCATCACCAAAGGTCAAATAATTACTATGGCAATTTAAAACGTTGATGGATTTCGTACTTGGTTTGCCACCCCATGATACACTAACATAATTCATTTTAACCAAAGGAGCAACGACTTCGGCCAGGTCATCATAGGTCATTCGAAGGAGTGACTGAGATCATGTAAGTATTAAATGACTGAGACTAGCACGCTACATAGGTACATATTAGTCTTTTCAATTTATTTACGTCTTATCATAGGTTGCTTAAAATCACTAAAATTCTTCTGTCTTAATTGTAGGAAATAACCTTCCCCGATTAATGAACAAATTTCATTCTGTGGCCTCATTGAAGGAATCGAAAGGAAAAATGAAGCTGAATCATTGACGCAATGAAGGATTCTGGGCTCTTTGAGTGTAGCGCCTCTGATCAGTTATTGACTCAAGTAACATGTTCAAGACACACACTGAATGAGACTTGCTATGGGCTGAAGAATGTGTGAATATAGTCGATGTGAAGCTAGGACGCGTACAACAGTTTGCGAAATACCCGATCAGAGCTTGGACCATGTTGCAACTACTAGACACCAGTTTGGTAAAGTACTAAACACATGCATTGGATGTCAGAGAAGTATATGCTACCCCTTTGGAACAACACAGGTTCCTATGGGCCCAAACCTGTGAAGATATGTTTATCAGTTGGTTTGAATATGAAGAAATTCATCCATTTCAAGAAACATCCCAGATGAATTGTTAAAGAAACTGTTGGATGATCGCGCCACGTGACGATTTTTGTTTGGTTGAAACTATAATTAGCCATTAAATTTGGTTTAATTTTATATTATACATAGAGACATCGACCGATTAACAAAAGGTCGATGGTGGTTGTAAGAACTCTTTCCTTTTGGTTGTTGATAATTATTTTGACATTGATATGAATTGAGAAGTCCTTATAGACCAAAGACAAGATATTTTCATCAGATGTATGCGATTGGAGTTTGGAGAAGAATTACTTCCTATCCTGTTCCAAGAATGATGCAGTAAATGAGTAAGAGAAATCGATTCTATTGTCAAGTTATCTGGTGCAATGTTTTGATGTTCTTTTCTTTAATGCTGAAGATAAATTGTTGTGTTGTTATGTGATGAATGTTATGGTAGATGAATTATTTTTTCTTTCCATGATCTTGGTTACATATGTGTTTTATTTCTGTTAGTTAGATTCTCAAGCAGTAATTGGATGTTCATTTGGTTACTGTATTATTACTAGGCCCTTTGGTATAGAATTATTGTCTACATGTTTGAGCAACGAGTTATCCCAAGCTCATCCTCCTCCCATTAGTTGAAATTCAATCCTGTTACTTGTCAAGTTGTCTTATGGTAGCTTGTATTTGTTAAATCGGTCCTACCCAAGAGAAAAATATAGAAAGGAATAGTCCTACTTGAAGGAAGAGCCTTCACAATAAAACACAAAGTCCATCGATAAATAGGTTGGATCACAAGATCCGGAGAACCAATATTCCATATCAAACACTGCAGAGTCTAATTGGGCCTCAGTGGCAAGTTTGTTTCCTGCTGTTGAATTCAAGGGATTTAAGACCCATCAACAAAATTGACGCTAGAAGGACGACCTAAGAATGAATGGACGAATATGTAAGTTATATTGCATTTTGAAGAACCCACAGATTCGTAATGGTCCACATGCATGGCTAGTCACCCTATAGACAACCCACGTTTACTGAGTACTCTTGAAGAAGGTAACTCACCCCGGTCCAAGGAAGAACCTTTTCACCCTGAAATACCTCACGCCCTCCCTCACGAGGAAGTGAATCAATTCAGGAGAATCACTAGAGCCTACGCTTGACACATAGACACGTTGTCCTTAACTCCCATCCTCCCTTGGAGAAAACAACAAAGTAGATCGTTGGTTAGCACTCTTGACAAAGTTTTCTTACACTCTATCGAAGACTTAATAGATTTCATGATCACCAAAATCCAAGAGCCTCTTGATCTAACACCCGATACGCCAGCCGACGACATCCCCGAGCCAGACAACTTTTTAGAAGAAGAAGAGCTTGACTCCGACTCCGAAGATATGGAAGGTAAAAATGGTCGTGAGGAGGAAAGAGAAGTTCCAGTTCAATACAACCAACCTTGTTTGGCCGGAGATGTCGTTGTCATCCCTAGACTAGTACACAATCTTCCTTGGCACCCAAAAAAGATGCTTCCCAAGTACGACCCTAAAACTTTAGGTTCACCTTAAGATCATATCAAGAAATTCATACTTCTGATCAGGCTTATGAACATTCAACATGAGGAAATGGTATGTAGAATTTTTCCCTACACGTTTGAGAATTCGGCCTCCACGTGGTATTTTAGTTTGTCGGTAGGATCTATAACCAACTGGACTAAATTGCAAAAGAATTTTCTAGACAAATTTGCAGAAGAAACTACTACATGAGCCTTGATGGATGAGTTGTTCACAACCACCATGACCCCAAATGAGAGGGTCAAATATTTCAATCTAATATTCATGACCATCTTAAACAAGTTCCAGCCCATGACAAAACACACTCAAGAGTTGAAAATTGAGGTTTATGCCAACGCACTTCCGGCTTCTATTTCCATGTTCGTTAAAAGAGCTGCCAAGAAAACCCTTGCAGAGAATTTTGAAGAGGCCAAGATGATAGAATTCTATATGAAAGGATGTAAAGAGGGACAAGCCTCTCTAGTGAGAAAAGAAATCCATCCCCCTCCTAGGAGAGGAATCCTTTTGACTAGACCGCTAGGGAAACTGACTGAACAAATTTCTCACAAGGGTAATGGAGATATAGAAGATTTGCAATGCATGGTCAAGAAACTATAAAATGAGATTATAGACATGAAAAGAAGATCAGGGGAAGGAAACCAAGGCCAAAATCCCTTTAATCCTTTTTTTAAAAGAAACCAGCCTTTCAAAGCAATTAAACCTCCCCCAGCCAACCTAAACATTGACCTAGGGAATGTTGCGTCTGATTCTTTCTGCACTTATCACCAGGAGAACCAATCTGAAAGAGAATTCCCTCAATGGGTCCACGCCATGAATTTAATGGCCAATCATTTTTTGGACGAAGTCTCACTGACTGAATAGTCAAGTAATTAGGCCATGAATATTGTCGATCAGGAAGAAGATGAATCACCACGAGACGTAGCCATGTTGATATGGGATCCCAACATAATAATGTCTTTGGATGATTTGTTTGAGTCTCGAGAACAACCCATGGAAATTTTGATAGTACAAACACATAGTAAATGTCAACCCATCTCGAAAAATACTGATGCCGCCTGGGCCCCACAAAGTAAGTTAACTCCCGATCGCACAAAAATACCTTTCTCTCCTGGTGAAAAGCCTATAATCATCCATACCAAGGAATTTCCCAAATTGGATTACAACGTAGTCGAAGATTTGAAAAAGATGAAGGCTAATATATCAGTTATGGATATATGTAGGATTACTCAACAGAAAGACTTTCTGTTGCAAGCTCTGATCTCGGTAGAAGACCTGAATGTAGGAAACGGTCAGAATAAGGATATATCCTAAACAGATTTGACAAGCAAGCCAACCATAAATACCTACTCATAAGGTAGGAAGGAGAATCCTTTTATACCACCTTTCCTTTTAACGTTCAAAGTTTTTAACGGGAATCTTCACAATTGTTTAGTAGATTCTGGGGTGTCCTCTAATGTAATGCCCTTGGGTGTTTGTAATAAACTGGGTGTTGTCCCTCTCAAAAGTGATAAACATTTCATACAATTGGATAGAAGCTAGGTCAAGGTCATGGGAGAACTCAAATATGTGATGATCAGGATAGTGACACATCCTAATTTCGTATAGGTTATTGTTGTCATTGTCATGGATATCCCTGAGGCATATGGGCTATTGTTAAGCCGAGATTGGTATGGAAAGATAAACAGATATTTCAGTACAGACTGGGTACACCTTTGGCTACCGCTGAAGGGTTATAAGAAAATTATCAGAATCGATAGGGAGAGATATCTGAAGCATACGGTCACTGATATGGACACCTTGAATGAACCAGCCTCTACCGATTTCCCCATATTCAGAAACTATTCTTGTGATTCTCACTTCAGAAATTTGGCTCCTCTTCTGTCCAATGTTCCACTTACTCAAAAATCCGAAATAATCTTTCAAGAATAATCCCCGATGCTGATAGGAGATTCTCTCTTCTGTCAAAACCCCGTGCTAGGACTTGTGAAAGAAACGATCGGAGAACAAAACACTAGTGATGGGAGAGAAAGGAGCGATTGTCATTCACATATTTGAACCCTCTATTTTGATGGATATCACAAGAAGGGTCAGGATCAGGTTGCATCCTCATCGACCAGAAGGGTAAATGTCATTTCTTGTCTTGTAGGCTAGAATTCGAATGTACCATTAACACGGTCGAGTATGAAGCTCTAGCACAGGGATTAAAGAAAGCCATAGACCTGGGTGTAAAGGAACTAAAATTTTTCAGAGACTCTTAAATCATTATCATACAAGTAACAAATACCATACACTGCAATTCACCTCATCTTAAGAACTACCAGCAGGAGGTGCATAGGCTAATAGAATGCTTTGAGGCTTTCAATATCACTACAATCCCCAGAGCAAAGAATATCCTTGCTAACTACTTAGCCACAACTTCTTTTAGACTGTCACCTTTAGAAGATTATGAAGCCTCTAGATTCACTATAGATATGCTCTACAGGCCATTAGTGTCGAACAACAATTCTAATTGGAAATTCTTTAGAGGTGACGAGAAAATCATAAACTTCTTGACCAACCAAGACAACTTCAAAGATCTATACATAAACGATGAAGAGTTCCAAGAGAAAAAAACTGGAACTAATCCCCAAACAGGACAAGATGTCAAAAAATTTAAGGCTCACACAATCCCAAAGGGGATATATAATCTAGAGAGTTTGTTTGATCTAAAGGATCATTTTAAAGGACCCAAAAACACGAAGACTGGTAGTTTATGCCCCCTCCATGAAACTGTGAATCTCGAGACTCCAGAGGCCCTAAAGAATGTGAATCTCAGAAAAACTATATCTAAGGGAGAGAGGAAGGCCTACCTCAAATTATTCAGGAAATACCAGGATTTTTTCATGTGGTCCTATAAGGATTTGAAAATGTATGACACTCGTATTATTCAACAAACCATCCTGTTGAAACCCAAAATGAAACCTTTCCAGCAAAATCTCCGAAAGTATCACCGATACCAAGAACCCCTCATGTATCAGGAATTGAGGAAGCTTGTAGATGCGAAGATAATTTTCCAGGTTAGGCATTCTTCCTGGTTGGAAAATCTTGTCCTGGTAAGGAAAAAATCGGGAGAAATCCGACTTTGTGTAGATTTTTGGAACCTCAACAGATATTCAAAAAAGGAAAATTATCCAGTCCCACCGATGGAGAAACTCTTGCAAACCATTTTGGGCTTGGATATCTTCTCTCTACTAGATGGTTTCTCAGGCTACAACCAAGTGTTGGTTTCAGAGGAAGACCGTCTGAAAACCACTTTCTGAACCAAATAGGGAACCTTTCCTTATAAACGTATTACCTCCAGCCTAATCAACGCAAGAGAAACCTTCCAAAGGGCCATGGACATGGAATTTTGGGGACTTATCAATAGGTGTGTGGTATTATATTTATACGACATAACAGTGTATTCGAAGAATAGAGAAGAAGACATGCAACACTTAACTCAGATTTTCAAAAGGTGCCAAAAATATGGTATATCTCTGAACCCCAAGAAAACCATATTTGGTGTCAAGGAAGGGAAGTTGTTAGGGAATAATATATATCAAGAAGGGATCCACATAAACCCAAAAAGGATTAAGGCCTTAGATCAACTCCCACTACCCCATAACAACAAAGCTATGTAGTCCTTTTTTGGGCAAATCAATGTTGTGAGGAAATTCACTCCCGACTTCGTCGAAATTATCGAACCCTTGCAAAGGATGATTTCAAGGATGCCAAATTTAAGTGGGATGATGAACAAAAATATGCTTTGAACAATATCAAAGAAGCCATATCCCAGGTCATGGTGTTGCGAAGTCCCAATTTTAATAGAGACTTTAACCTTTATACTTTCGCCTCCAACCAATCGCTAGTTGTGTTTTTGAATCAGGAGGATGATGACAAAAACGAATCCCCAGTGTCATTTATGAGTACCAATATTCAAGGAGATGATCTCAATTATCCTTCCATAGACAAACAAGCCTATGCAGTCTATAAGGCTGTAAAGTATTTCAGGTCTTACATCCTCAAGAATCACACTAAGGTGATTGTGCCACACCCTGTGGTCCGACCCCTATTTACCCAACAAGATATGGGGGAAAGAAGATGGAACTGGATGGCAGTAGTCCAGGAATTTGATCTAGATATAAAACCTGTCAAGCTAGTAAAGGGGCAAGGTTTGTGAAAGCTCGTAGCCGAAGTGCAGGATCAAGCAAATGAAGACTCTGGGTGGGAAAACGAAATGATGCTATGGTGCAACGAAGTAGCATACATATCCCCAAGACAAGACTCCTGGTACAAGGATTTAGTGTATATTTTACATCACAGAGCTTGTCCCGAGAACCTCAAGCCTAGGGAAAAGAGATCCCTGAGATTGAAATCTGCGCAGTATCGCCTTATAAATTTAGTTCTCTTCTAGATCAATTATGATGGGGTACTATTGAGATGTCTCAAATGAGAAGACACTGACAAGGTGTTGAGGGAACTCCATGATGACCCTTCTAGAGGAAAATTTGTAGGGAACACCACCACCCATAAGATTATGAGAGTCGACCATTACTGGCCCACCTTGTTTAAATATGCTCATACTCATGCTAGGAACTATAACACTTGTCAAATAAATGCTATAAAGGAGAAGAGAGCTACAATCCCACTTCATCCCGTGACTGTTTCCAGGCCTTTTGAGAAGTGGGGGTTGAATATCATAGGAGAATTACTCCTATCTCTTCAGATATGCACAAGTACATTCTTACTGCCACCGACTATTTCACAAAGTGGCTAGAGACCATTCCTCTGACTCATGTAAACGAGAAGGTAGTAATCCAATTTATAGAACAACAATTGATCACAAGGTTTGGTGTCCCCTCCATTCTAGTCTTTGATAATGCAACTTACTTTTATTCTACTCTGTTAACAAAGTTTTCTCTGGACAAAGGGATCATGATCAAGTACTCTACAAATTACTACCTTCAGGGAAACGGTGTGGCAGAGTCAACTAATAAGAACCTGGTAATAATTTTGAAGAATATGGTTACAGATAACCAAATAAATTGGCACAACCAACTCCAGAATGCTCTATGGGCCGATAGAGTCATGCCCAAGGAAGCTGTCAGGAATTCCCCATACTTTCTGGTCTACGGACAGGAAGCTATCCTCCCAAATAGGATTTATCTACCATCCCTCCAATTGGCCCAAGATTCCAATGAGGAACCCTCTTCGTCCATGCAATAGAGGATTGACACTTTGCTCATGCTGGAAGAATAGAGAGAAGAGGTTAGGTCGAAATTCCTAGCTCATCAACAAATAGTGAAACGATGGTTTGATAAGCATAAGGCTAAAGAAAATAACTTTGAGGTATGAGACTTAGTGTTGAAGTGGGACAAAGCAAACGAACCAAAGGGAAAAAATTATAAGTTTCAAAGCCTATGGCTTGGACCTTTCCAAGTGGCCTATAAAATCTGGGTAGGTACATATTGATTGCATAATCTAAGAGGGGAACCTGATTCCCTCCTAGTGAATGGTCAAGCCCTAAAACAATACTTTCATTAATAAATAAAACAAAAACAATATATATATATATATATATATAGATAGATAGATAGATAGATAATTTTTTAATATATATACAAGTATGAATAAATGTGTGCCCATTATGAACCAGAGATTTTGCATTTGCCCAGTGAATCACCATTTGTTGAGTACTCAACAAACCCTAAAAAAGTCTATCACCATTCACTTTTTGGGGTACCACTCGATCTTTCGCTTGGACTATTATAACTTCAGTATGAAACTGATGCCTTCGCTTATCTCATATGTTTCATGATTGAATTGATTAAAATTTTCTTGTGTACAACAAAGAACCTTCTTAACTCTAAAAGAGACTTAATTACTACTCAAGCAATTGGTGACCTAGGATTTTCCCCTACTCACTTGAGAAATTCGGCATCGACGAAAGATAAAGGTGGTGAAAATCGTTTGAGAATTCAAAGTATCCAAGTGCCAAACTTCATCGACGCCGATCGATGAGAGCGTTTATTTCCTACAAATAAACCTTGATAAGGATTTTGTCAAAGACAGATCCATTCATTTTTGGCAAAAAGGTGTAATAGTACGTGACACAAGAAAGGAAGAGTGACACCATCGACCTCTGACCCTAGATACATTTTCAGCATTAAAGACATTACAATGTGTAAATCCACAAAAAAAACCTTTACATTATTTTCTTTTCCCAATGTCACCCGATATTGGCACCCATAGTATCTGATCTTTTATTAAGTGTTTTCGACGTGAGCGAGGTCCCAATTAAGATCCTTATTTATCAACGAATGCCTTTTATAATTAAATATTTCTAATGATTCGGGGTTGATAACGCCACATAAGCATCTATTGATATTAGAAATTTTACAAAAGGAAACGTATCAACAAACCCACAATACAATAATGACGATTACAAGATCTGATAATTTGTGCAAACTAATAATTTGTGATAAGAAAACATGATTAATATTCTATTTACATCCATAAGAAAGCATAATACAAAAAAACAATACTTATGATATTTAGTATTGAAGTCTCTCGCCAAGTTCGCATCGCATACAACTAAGCCACTCCGACGCTGCGACCAACCAGTCCGGTGGCAGTAAAACCACGAATATATTTACAACAAGAGAGAAAAAAAGGGAAATTCATCCAAGCGTCGCTCAGGAGAATGCAAGGCACATGATCACTTGCTAAGCCTCTCCAAGTTTTCTCCAAACCTTTTTTATTTAACGAATGATTTTTTACACACTTGATAATATGGATTCTGAGGGCATTTAACGACTTTCGTTTTATGGTGTCCAATATTTTGGGAGTATACACATGCACACTCACCTTCAGCGTCTCTTTTCATCACCAAAGGTCAAATAATTACTATGGAGATCTAAAATGCTCATGGATGCCGTACTTGATTTGCCACCCCATCATACACTGACATAATTCATTGTAAACAAAGGAGCAATAGCTTTGACCAGGTAATCATAGGTTATTTGAAGGAGCGACTGATATCACGTAAGTATTAAATGATTGAGACTAGTGGGCTACACAGGTACATATTAGTATTTTCAATTTATTTACATCTTATCATAGGTTTCTTAAAATCACTAAAATTCTTCCATCTTAATTGCAGGAAAGAACCCTCCCTGATTATCGAACAAAGTTCATCCTGCAGCCTCACCGAAGGACTCGAAAAGAAAACTGAAGCTGAATCATCGACGCAATGAAGGATTCTAGGCTCTTCGAGTGCAGCACCCCCGATCAGTTATCAACTCAAGTAACGTGTTCAAGACACACACTGAACAAGAGTTTCTATGGGCTGAAGAATGTGCGAAGACAACTGATGTGAAGCTGGGATGAGTACAATAGTTCGTGAAATATCTGATCAGAGC
The DNA here is from genome assembly GCA_000966675.3 of Picea glauca. Classification (NCBI taxonomy): domain Eukaryota; kingdom Viridiplantae; phylum Streptophyta; class Pinopsida; order Pinales; family Pinaceae; genus Picea; species Picea glauca. The sequence goes on along the minus strand of JZKD02S0151335.1, from coordinate 405,718 downwards.
TCGGACCATGTTGAAACTACTAGACACCAGTTTGGTAAAGTACTGAATGCATGCAGTGTATATCAGAGGAGTATATGCTACCCCTATGGAACAACACAGGCTCCTATGGGCCCAAACCTATGAAGATCTATTTATCAGCTAGTCTGAATATGAAGAAAGTCATTCGTTTCAAGAAACATCCCAGATGAACTGTTAAAGAAACTGTTGGATGATCACGTCACGTGGTGATTTTTGTTTGGTTCAAACTATACTTAGCTGTTAAATCTGGTTGAATTTTATATTATAAATAGAGACATCAACCTATTAACAAAAGGTAGATGGTGGTTGTAAGAACTCTTTCCTTTTGGTTTTTGATAATTTTTTTGAGACTGCTATGAATTGAGAAGTCCTTCTGGACCAAAGACAAGATATTTTCATCAGATGTATGTGATTGGAGTTTGGAGAAGAATTACTTCCTATCCTGTTCCAAGAATGATGCAGTAAATGAGTAAGAGAAATCGATTATGTTGTCAAGTTATCTGGTGCAATGTTTTGATGTTCTTTTCTTTAATGATGAAGATAAATCTTTGTGTTGTTATGTGATGAATGTTATGGTAGATGAATTATTTTTTCTTTCCATGATCTTGGTTACATATGTGTTTTCTTTTTGTTATTTAGATTGTCAGGCAGTAAGTGGATGCTCATTTGGTTAATGTATTATTACTGGGCCCTTTGGTATAGAATTACTATCTACATGTTTGAGCAGCAGGTTATCCCAAGCTCAGCCTCTTCCCAGTAGTTGAAATTCAATCTTGTTACTTGTCAGGTTGGCTTATGTTGGCTTGTGTTTCTTAAACCGGTCCTACCTAAGAGAAAAATACAGAAAGGAATAGTCCTACTTGAAGGGAGATCCTTCATAAGAAAACACAAATCCCATCGATAAATAGGCTAGATCACAAGATCCAGAGAACCATTCCATCTCAAATACTACAAAGTCTAATTGGGTCTCAGTGGCGGGTTTGGTTTCTTCTATTGAAGTCAAGGGATTTAAGACCCATCACAGAACCATGCCTTTCTCCTCTGCATCTGATAAATATATCCCCCTTTGTCATCAATGGAAAATGTATCTTTCCATTCGGTTCTGCTCGCCCTAACTGACTCGTCTGATAACCCAACCTGAATTTTTGTCTCTATGGTGCTTCCTCGTGTAAATATAAGACATATAAGATAATCATTCAAAAGAATTCATTTTGGAGTAGAAATAACTTTGAGTCTCTGGCGAAGATACTCAAAGGCTTCACGTGGAAGAGGTTTTGTAAAGATGTCTGCCACTTGTTCTTTTATGCCCACATATTAAACTCTGATGTTCTTTTCTGCACCCTTTTCTTGTAGAAAGTGATACTTGATTGGAATGTGCTTCATCTTGGAGTGCATCACCGAGTTCTTTGAGATATTGATGGAACTTGTATTATTACAATAGATTGGAATGGGCTCATCATACTCAACCTGTATATCTGTCAGAGTTTGTTTCATCCATAGAACCTGTGTACAACATGCTACCACTACAATATACTCTGCCTCAGTTGTAGATAAAGATACTGATGATTTTTTCTTTCTTATCCATCATACTAAACACTCACCCAAGTAGAACACTTTTCCACTGGCGCTTCGTCGGTCATCAATACAACCTACCCAATATGCATCTGTGTAGGAAATAAGTGATAGATCCTTTCCTTTTGGATACCATAATCCAAACTCTTTTGTTCCTCTGAGATATCTAAAAATCATCTTCACTGCTAATACATGTGATTTCTTTGGTGCTGCTTGAAATCATGCCACCTGTCCAACTTCCTGCATTACATCTGGTCTGGATGTTGTCACATATAGTAAGCTATCAATCATTGACCTGAATTTCCTATGGTATGTATACCTTGAATCATCATCTTTTCTCAACTTGCAACTGGTTTTCATAGGAGTGGTAACTAGTTTGCAATCTTCCATTCCGAACCTCTTTAGCATTTCTATGATATGCTTAGTTTGAGAAATAAAAATTCCTCGATTTTATTGACATATATGAAGACCCAAAAATAAGTATAGTTCTCCAAGTAATGACATTTCAAATTCATTCTGCATATTCTTTGCAAATTTCTTGATGTAGAGGTTGTTTTCTACGCTTCCTTTCCATAGTTCATAGGGAGTTTTGTCATTATTATGCTTTGAATGTGAACTGATGTATGCACTGCATGTGTCCAAAAAATATCTGTCACTTTGGAATCCATTAGCATTGTTCAAGCCATTTCCTGTGTAATTATCATCCATTATGATAATGTTCCTTTGTCTCTGAACCACTCTCTGAACCAATATATGAATCCATCCTCTCTTCCACTATCATATATCTGTCCAAACCTGCTAAGTGTTCTTACGAATCCATATCTGTCCATACTGTCCAAGACTCTACCTGCATAATTGTCCATAATGTTGACCTATTTATCACTGTGCTATCATGAAGTCTTGATTAATCTATCAAACTCTACTTATGCTAACTGACTTCTCTGAATTTTTTTTCTTAAACTCTGCAAGCTGCTCAAAGGATGGTTCTTTTGTCTATCATAGCTATCGCATAGATTCCCCCTATCTAATATTCATATTACCTGGGAGTCTCTAAGCCATATGGCTCAGAACAATTCCTGCTCTGATGTGTATTCATCTTCATATTCATTGGTAGATTCATCATCATCTTCATTGGTAGATTAATTATCTCCATGAGATTTGACTTCTTTCTTTCTGTCTGTCAATTCATCTTTCACTACAATTCCTGAAAGTACAATCTCTTGAACCTGTTCCTTATTTACATGTCATTCATTTCTTTCAGTTATTTTCCAAACCTTTCTGTATTTGACATCTTTCTTTTTCTCTGTATAATTTTCTTCATCTCATTTTATTTCCAATCTTGTGATCTTTGGTACCTAGTCTTTGTTCACATGTTCTTTCTATTTTCTTATCCATACTTTCTTATATATGATATCAATGTTCTCTTTCATGGAAGTATTGATCATGCTTCTACAATCACTAGATATGTGTCCATAGTTATGACATTTGTAACTCTCAATGTTATGTGCGGCCACATAAATACTTCTTTCTTGAACATTTCTTTTATAATCCCTGCAATCTGCAACCTTATGTCCAAAATTAGTACAATAAAAACAATGACCATAAAAGAAATTTTCATACCTGAGAGTGAATGATCTTCTTTGTGGTGTAGTCCTTCTAAATTTCAGCCTTGATTGATCATTATCATGATTGAATCTTATTTGTGGCTTGAACACAAATGGTTTTCTTGAAGATGTATCTTCAACAATTTTCTTATATTTCGGTTGACAATGATTCCTTCCTTTGAGTACTTCTGCATAACTCTTTCTATTTTCTTAATTCTTCTTTTCTAGCAACCTAGAGTGCTTCTCTTCATTCTCTATAACTGATGTGGATGTTTCTGTCTCTTCAACGTTCTTTTTTAGCTTGACGATTTTACTTCTCAATATGACAACTTATTCTTCAAGCTTATCAAGCTCTTCTTCTTTCTTTAATATCTGAGACTTCATGAATTCTTCTGTTCTCTTCGCTTCTTCAAACTGAATTTTTAATGTGATCATTTCTTATTCAAGTACTTTCTCTTCTTGACCAAATGACGACTCAAGCTAGTTTAGATCGTTAGTTCTTTCCTTAAGATGATCTGTCAATATCTTCTCTCTCATTTCTGCTTCTTCCTTCTATTCTTTTATTTTGGCTTCCAAACACTGCTTTTGATATTCAATATTTTCTTCGATCTTTCTAGCTTCTTCTAGCTGAGTTCTTAAGTTCTTGATGACCTGTTGGGCTTCTTAAAAAATGTGAACACTTTCCTTTTGTTTCATCAATTCTTTCTTGAGTGACTTGTTTTATTCGCTTAGTTCATCTAAAGCACTAATCAATTCTGTCTCATAATTGTCTTATTTTTCAATTTGTTTTTCTGTCTCATTTCCTTCATGGAATTCTATTTCAGTATTTTCACATTTTTCACAATTAAAGAAAAACAACATACCTCTGTTGATTATGTACTCTTCATCTTCTGAATCTATTTGACATGGTGAACATATTTCTTCTTGATCTCTACCTACATCTTCTTTGGCATTTTATGAATCTGTGATGGGTGAAGAATATATTTCATGTAACTTATCCCAAATTTCTTTGGCTGATGACCATTTACCAAACTTTTCACTTACCAGATTAGGTAATCCTTCCCAGTTGAAATCCATTACTATTTTGTTATTCTTCTTCAATTCCTTCTTGGTTGCAGTCTTTGCCCTTTTTTAACTATCATATCCTGTAACAACTGATAGCCAAATATAATTCGCTTGTTCATATAAAAATACTTTCTTCCTTATGCTCCACATCTCATACTTTAAACCATTCTGACCATTAAACAATGGTACTCCATTCTTAGAATAATCTATGATATCCTTCTAGTGGTTAAATTGTTTTCTAAAGGAACCTGCTTT
>JZKD02S0151335.1:378760-396466 GCA_000966675.3 Picea glauca | reverse complement strand
CCTCAAGACTGAATGGTCTTTAATGATTTTCACTTTATCTTTGGCTACCTCTTCCATATGGGATGCAAAAATATGACATCCCTTTCTAAATATGTTTTTTAGTTGCATAGATGAAATCTCTCTAATAGCTAAAACTCTTGGAATGCCTTGAATATTTCCTTTCTACCCTTATTCATCAAGACATGTAATTGTCTTTTTGTAACAGTCTAGGACAACATGGTGTTTTTTCAACCAATCCATTCCAATTATATAGTCATATGAAGCCAATGGTATGATGTTTACATCTACCTTTGTGTTGAGTCCCTTCATGTATATTAGACAATCTTTAACCAACTCATTGATTTTCATGTTAGTTCTTGTGGCTAAATGAACTAACCAATATTTGTTATGATTACTCCTTTTCAAGTGAAATATTTCAACAATGTTAGCATTTATGTAACTATGGCTAGCTCCATAATCAATTAAAATTGCTATGGGTTGGTTATCAATCTTACCTTCCACTTCAATCATGGGAGATTGTTACTTTTCTTTCTTGTTGTCCAATGCTACATAAATCCTTGGCATGCTTCCTCCCATATTTTCCATTGTGTCATCCTCCTAAATGTTGTGGACAATAATTATTTTTCCTTTGTAAGGATAATCCAAATATAAGTGATTTACCTCACATCCCAAACATTGAATGGGTTGTTTCCTTGGGATTTTCCCAAATGGATCTGCAGTCTTGTGCTCATTTTGGGCTGCTTGACCTTACTGATTTGCTTGGGTGTTATTCTTAAAAAAGGGTGGATTAAAACTTTTTTCCTCTTATCCTTTTTACCCTTCACCTTGTCATTCCAAGATTTTTGGAAAACTAGACTTCCCCTACTTTTATCATAAAGATTCCTTTCTGTCCTTATGACTTATTCCAAAGTTTTTGGGTTATCATATTGAATCTTGTCACTATAGAAGGAGGGTAACCCACTTAGAAACCTTTGGATCTTGACCTTGTCATATTTTATGAAGTAAACATACTTCAACAATTTAAAGAAAGTTTTATCATATTCTTCCATTTCCATGGTTCCCAAATTGAGTTCAAATAAATCTTTCATCTTCCTTACATAGTAGTTCTCAGACAAATATTTCTCCTAGAAATGTCCTTTGAACTACCTCTGTGAGACCCTTTTCACATCAAAATTATTAGATTACTTAAGATGAGACCACCACATGGGTTCCTTTCCTTGCAAGTGGTAGGTTGCAATTATAGCTTCCACACAAGAGGGGTAATCATGTAGCTATAAATATTTATTCATTTCCAATAGTCATGCCTCTACCTCTTATCCTTTCCTATGCTCACCATTGAATGTAGGTGGCTTGATATTCCTAAGCTCACCTTGCAAGATGTATGCCTTAGGCATTCTTCTTTTTCTCCAAACATGAGACAGACTTAGGCTTCTCCTTGTCCTTTAAATTTCATGAGTTCTTATGGTGAATTTGTTTGGAGAATGATGGTGCCTTCTCATGCTTCTTGATTGCATATCATTTCCATGATCACCCATTTTTCTATGGGATATAGATGCTAAAACTATCTAGCACCAATTGCTTGCTTAGTTCCAGAGTCCTTGTTAGATTTCTTATGAAACATGTTTAAGCTCTGAAGTATCTCTTCCTAATCCTTCATAATCCTTTCATTTTCATCTCTATAACTCTACACTTCCCTATGCAAGCTTCTCATAGTGACAGACTCCTTCCTATCTCTTCTTCCATTTGAATTTGTTTCAACATTTACCATGCTGAAAAATAAACCTATGATGTCTTCCTCATGGATTTAATATCCTTCATAATCTTCCATAACTCCATTCCTCATATAATAACTAAATTTTCCCTCTTGTACCTCTAATTCTTCAAGAAATGTGCATGTAATAATTAGTGTTAGAACATGCATATCATGAAACATTTCATCCATTAGAATACATGTTATTTCTTCATCAATTTATGAAGATAAATTTACAACAATTCAAATTTTGATTACTTAGGTGAATTCCTCTATGAAATAACTCTCCAACTACTGTATTCATGCCTCAATATGAGTTCTGAGTGAAAAGCCACAACATCTACATGCCGCAATTTCCACTCTTTTATTGCTACAAAAATATCTTTATTGATTTATGAGAAATTATATTACCCAAATAAAAATTATGGGTTGAAATATATCTTCTAATCCCCAGTACATTTAAAATGACTATTCATTTGCTCAAATCCGATCTTCAAGCTGAAATTTATGGTCCATAGAAGTTTAGGCTATTTTACCCAATTTATCCATGTATGTTACAGGTGACTCATTTATCTTCCTAAACATTTTTAGGTACTCATAACTAGAATATGGCTCCATTTATCACTTATATAGGTCATAATATTTCCATCGATTTCTCTCGTGCTTCAAACAAACTTTTAAGCAAGGATTTATGCCCTCTGGAAATAAATTTGTACCAAAATTTTACCCTTACTGTTTTGGCTGTAACTTTCTTATATGAGCTCCATTTTGTGAACCGTTTAGCTCATTGGATAGCTCTCTCGTTGTTATTTTATCTGAGATTATGAACTTGGTACACTCTATTATTGTATGTTTATATTGGATAAAAATGTCATTCAGGCCCTCAAAAGTGCCCCACAAGTTATTGACCTTAAAAAACCACGAAAAATCACATAACATTGACTATTTCACTACTGTAACATCCTTTTAAATATGAGTCATTGATCTCAAATCAAGTCAGCTCTAAAATGTAGATATTCACTCCATCGATCATCGATGATCAACACTCTCCTTTGGGAGCACACATATGTTTTCCCAAACTAGCGACCTAACCGTCGACCATCGACCTAGCTCCCCAACAATCGATTTACACACAACTCCAAACCGGATGACCCAACCATCGAACATCAATGATATTCATTGATAAATGGAAACCCTCACTAATTCTACCAATTCCTGACCATTGAACCATTGGTGATTGACAATCCTCAATGACTATCAAAAACTTCTTCCTCAATTTGACCAACCCAACCATTGTTTGTCAGCCACTTAAGGGATGACATGGAAATTTCTGACATGGCATGATAGGTGGATGATGATGTGGCATGACATATAATATTTAGGTGTCGACTTGGCTGATATGGAATGACATGTGGATGATGATGTGGCATGACACATGGATGTTTGTGTGGCATGACACATCATCACACTCTTCCCTACATCCACCATAAATCAATTCTCTTGGATGATCTGAGCACATTGTCTAATTTTTCGACACTAGACCATAGGAACATTGACCATCACCAAATTCTCTTGCTTGATTTGAAACACTTCATTGAATCACCTGACACCCGACCATCGACCCATCAACCATCGACGATTTCCATTGGCAATTGGAAATATTTCATTGGATTCGACCAACATTTGACCATCGTCCATCATTGGATGTCTTCTAGTTGAACCAACTCTTCACCATTTTAGTCGAACTAACCACTGACCATCCATGATTTCTCTTGGTGAACTTCAACACTTAGAAAATTTTCAACATTTCTTTGATGAATCTAAGTAGTCAATCTATTAGTGAAAAATATCATGGCTATTGTTTCTATTTTTTCCTCCCAACAACCGAAATGAATATAGACCATTGATCTAATCCATTTCAAAAACTCATTAAATGAATCCTGGCCATTGATTTGAAAAAAAAATTCAAAATGGATGAAAATTTATGAATTTTTATATTTGTCATAGTGAATCTTAGCCATCGATTGCGATATCAAACACGATCTCGGTTGTCGATTCGCCAAAATTCCTATAACTCTAAAAAACCAGTTAAAACATGAATTTAAACCTTTCCAAGTCGAATTCCAATCTACAACTTTCATATTTACTTAATCAAACTTCTCCTAAATAGTACCATGTCATTTAACTCAGATATTACTCATGAATTTGGGGATTTCTCTCTGAGCTTTCACCATTTTCCCCAAATTCGCACAAATAAATATACAACAATGAATTTGACCAATTCAAAGAAATATTGGTCCATACAAGCCTAGTGTTTGAACCCAATGGATTTTATACCATAATGTAACGCCCCCCTACCCAATTGAGGGACATTATAGTGTGAAAAACTCATAAAAAAGAAATTTTCGCTAATTAAATAATTTCCTATAGCTTTTAGTTATGAATTACAACCATATTTAACTACTATTTGTTGGTCTCTTTTAATCACTTGGATGAGAAAAAAGGATCCCTTTATTTGCCTTGTTAGACCAACAATACAACATAGGAAACAATTAGTTCATTAGTGAATCAACAATAAAGTAAATAAGAAAACAAATAAACAAGAAATGGAAGTGAACTAAGCATATATAAACTCAAAGAGATGCATGAAATTGACACAAGAAATAACTACCAAAATGGAAAATGATCCTTGAATTAAGAACACAAAAGGAGAAAAGTGGTACCTATGAATCCCCCATTCCTCCTTGGGAGGATCCTTGCATCCCCCAAAAATACATGTTTACTCTCCTATCTATGACTAAAAAAAGTGAAGAACTTCTTGTTCAAGTTTCTCAAGAGGTGATAAGATTACCAAATGCTATGTTTGCTCAAATTGATCTCAAGAGAATAGATGGATTCCCTAAGAGAAAATGGTTAGCATAACAAAACAATGAATTCCTTTGTTTTCATCATACAATGGCCATGTATCTATAGGATCATAGTAAGATATTACATAACATTTTCCAAGGGTGAATGGGATACCTTTGGAGCTACTTACCATCCTTTAAGTAACCCCAAGGTGAGATTTTGGGCCGATCTTGAGGTCTTGCTGGTCATGCAAGACACATAGTCTGCACATTTGGTGCTTTATTTATCTACACGCATATGTGTGCACTGTATTTGGTGGAAATGCATGGAAATTTATGATCCTTTTCACTAGTTTTGATATCTTTCTTAAAAGGGTCTATAAAATTTGGAAGTTTGCTAAGTGTTGTGTTGTGTTGATTTTTTCTTCAACCATTTTATGTATTTATATCATCAATTTTTCGATGATAAAATATGCCCCCTGATGTGTGAGGTTAGGAGCATATGTATAAACGAAATACATCGTTGTTTCTTTTGTTGATAGGAGAGGTGTAGAGAAAATTTGAGAGGAAATATAGGAGCGATCCATCGGAGGAAAAGAGGATTCTGATCAGAACTAGGTATTCTTCGAAAAATAAAATGTTTGTACAAACGAGGTGGGCATGCCCCATGCTCGCGTCATGAAACCAAGAAGTGATAATGCTAACTAGAATTATTGATGAAGTGGATGTCTGCAACACCTTTAGGAACATCAATAACGACAAATGGAGGTTATAATGACTGAACAGGATCTGAATCAAGGGATGGATAAATCAGAGGAATTGATGGCCTAGAAAATTTATAGGTCTTCGTCTATTACTAAAAACTGGAATGGTCACATAGTAATACCCACCATAACATGAAACTCTATTGGATTTGAATTTTATGGGGTTCAACAATATTAGAAAGAAATGAGGACTCTTTATGTGCCATCCAATAGTGCTCATTAATAAAGGAATGAGATCCAAGATATCATTCAATATCAATATTTTGGTTATGTGAAAAATGAAACCTAGGAGGATTTCCAAAATAATGAGTCACTTTGGCTCCGATCAATGGTTATGTCGGGACCTCATTACTTTTCCTTGTCTCCTATAATTAATGATAATATCTTCATTAATACTCTCTCACAAGGTACACTTCATGTAGATTTTAAATATGATGTTGGATTACTGAGAGGGGGGGTGGATCAGTAATGAACAATTTTATTCCTTTTAACCACATTTTATACTTCAAAAATATTCAATAGTTTAGTTTTACCATTCAATAGATTGTCAATAGTGTAATAAAAAACAACATCACATCACAATAGATACATAGTACACCATAATTTATGTGGAAATCCAAATGGGAGAAAACCACATAATTCTTTTCTTATATTTTTATCAAAAGAAAACATTCATTGGATGCAACAACTTCTGATTCTCCAGATGCAACTTGAAGGAGGATCCAAACCCCTTTTTTTTATCCTCCAACCTAAAGTAAGATACAACTCTTTAATTCTCTGGATCCAACTAGAAGGAGGCTACAACTCGCTAAGTTTTTCGTCTACAACTGAAAGGTGGCTACAACCACCTTTCATTGCCCCGTCCTATCACCCTGAAATATAAATGTAGACCAACTTTCATAAATGAAACCATTTTCACTGTCACTGTCACTGTCACTACTCTATCACTGTCACTATCTCTATCTATGTCACTGTCACTATCTCTATCTCTGTCACTGTCTCTGTCATTATCTATGTCATTGTCTCTGTCTCTGTCACATCAACCTGTATATTCTCATCAACCAACTAAACTTGTGCCATACCATACATCAACTATATACCAACATACATACTTTCTTATGCATCAATCATGAACCAAAGATACATTAATAAGAAATAATGAATCATGAACTAGGGCATCAACCAAGTGTAACCTGTACCATATACCATACCATCAACCATATGGTGATCTCTATCATATCATCAATGAAGTATATCAAAGAACCAATGCATGTCTCTCATGCATATGTCACCATACAACATGAATATTCCCCAACCATGTAGAATAAACTCATAGTTACAAACTAGAAGAACCATGTCATATGTTGAACCAAATATAAGAGTGCCCCTCACTCAACCAAGTAACCATGATATACCATATCCAAATTCCAAACCAACCATACAAAGTATTCCTCAAGCATACACCATACTGTGACAATAAGTAACTATCAAAACAAGTATACAACCATACCAATACCTATGTAGCTAACTCGAAACAATAAGATGCTGACCTGTAACCTTTCTTTTAGAATCTAAGGACCTAGTACCAACATCTATTCAAATCTTCATGATATTTTCACATGTACGTGACTTTATCCTCTACAACCCGCGTTTATACACTCTTTTCTTCACTGCAGCCCATGTACATATGATCCCTTACTAACTTGCAACTCGTGTGTACTTCAGAAATTAGGGTTTTCTGTATCTCAAAGATTTTCGTCATCGACCCTTCTTTTCTACCTTAAAAAATGATGCTACAACCTTAGCAAAAGATCACTAGATCAAAAGAAGGATAGACAATGAATAAGTGTGTGAGTTTACTTGTGAATGACTCCTTGAGGTGTATTTATACTTGTGCTAGCTAACTCCTTTCCTTAATTTAGGGATTCTAGAGTTTTCTTGTTACAGTAACTTTACCCCTTTGACTAGTACTTATAACCAAATAGGGGCATCTTGTCCATGTTAGAATATAGAAGATTGTGTGCTTGTTTTACCATTGATGATACCCTTGTCACCCAACCATAGGTTGAAGCCAACCTCTGAGCACCTTAACCTTGACTAAGAATTACTCCAGAAGCAAACCCTAGGCTAGATAGCCAAACGAGGTGTAGTGCATCTTCCTCCAAGGATAGCACACCAACAATAGCTTATTAGATAGTCAAAACCCTAGCCAAGAGATAGTCCAAGCCAAAAAAAAAACTGGTTGCTACAACAGCTACACCTGTAGCTCTCCTCCACACGTGCGCATCAAACTAGGAACTGCAGTGATCTGAAAATAGGGGGCTGACTTTTTATTCTATGCAAGCACCCTATATTCCATTAAGCTAAACTTTCCAGGACCTTGCTCAATGTTGTAGTTATGCAAGATAAATTATGTGCCAAGTTTATGCATCTTCTTTTAAATGTTCATGTGTGAGGAAATTTTCCTTTATTTGGTTAAATATGTGTTTTAAATAAATACACAACAAACTTAACTTGCAGCAAATAAACCATCAAACTCACAACAATAACAAGATGATAAAGGAGTTCACCCCCAACTGGGCTACATCTCCTTGAGCCTCCTTCAATGGACTAGGCTCTCTGGGATTAGTTTGTCAAAATTATTTTACAATCTATTTCTCAACTCCAATGGATTAATAGACTATACCATTGGGTTCATAATACATAAAAACCCCAGAAATGACTAATAGAGCTCTGAAAACGGATCTTGGCTCATCCGGGCATGACCTCTTCTACATGTGGCCTTGAGATTCCTTGAGATTCATTGTGGAAAAAACACCTGTAAAAGTCTTCAAATTCTTCTGAAACCTATCCCAATGTGTTCAGAGCATAACAATTAGCCAAAAATGACTATTTAGTCATAGAAAATAGACTTGGGCTCATCTGAGCATGACCTCCATCAATGAGGGCTTCAAGCTCCCAGAAGCTCTTTGAAACTTCAATGGTGTAAAACCTACAAAAGAATTCTTCAAATTCCTTTGAAAACTATGCCAATGGATTCAGAACATCCAAAAAACCCTAGTTGGGCTTTTTCGACACCTCATTTGGCCAAAAAATGAAGAAGATAGGCCTCCTAGAAGTTTCCCCTTCAAACTTCTTATCTCTGGTTCGCCAAAACACACCTCTATGCGTCCAACCTAGCTCATGCGCTCAATCTCGTGCTAAAACCTAGCACCACGCAAAAATCTGCAAAATGTGAAAAACTATCGAATGGTTAATGGAATTAAGCCCCCTAATCGCATAGGCCATTGGGCATATGGTCCATGTGACCGTGCATAAAAGAAAAAGGCCCCAATGCCATGGGCGCATGCAAGCGTGACAAGGGGCGGGTGCATTGGTGTTATAACCGTTTCAAAAAACCAAATTGGGTGCGCATTTTATATGGTGGTCACATGGCATGTATAGAAACTACGGGTGCACATATAAACTCCCGCAAATTGTTAACCACAGGTCATATGTATTAATAATACAACCGCGGGCTGGGGCTAAGTCCCAGGCCGACCCCCCGCTGAAATGCACAAGGAGAATTCAAATAATTTAAAAAACATTATATAGTAAGAACTATATGGTGGGCTGACTAGTTGGTCAGAATTTGTCAAAGATTTGCCAATGGGGGAGGTCTGGGGTTCGATCCCCACAGACTCCATAACATTTTAAACAACCAAACCATACCATAATAGGGTGCCACGTGGCACCAAACCACTTGACCAAAAAAATGCCACATGTCCACCAATGATTCGCCCAGACTACCAACTCAACATTGACACATCCCCACTTCCCACGTCAGTGTACGGCTCTGACACGTCATTGTACGACCCTGCCATGTCAACACCTGTACGGACTGTACAGACTATATAGTCAGCACTTTTTTTGTTTGCATGTTTGATGATTTGAACATAATGCGATATCTCACTCATCTAATGTTCGTTTTAACCCATTCGAGTTGTGTTGGGTTCGTGATGATAAGGGTTACACACCTGTTTCTTTTGAGGTAATTCCAAGAACTTTGATTTTTGAGCAAAATTTTGATCCCTAGTCCAGATTTTGATCATGCAGTGTGCACCAGTTGCTACTCTGCAATTATGAGATGTGTCAAATGAGAACTGGCGCCCTGTATTTATAGTGGTTCTGCCATATTTTTTGGGGTTGACTTCTCCTTTTGGGTACATGTTTGTTCAGTATATTATTATTATTTTTGTCTGACTTCTTCTCTTGGAGGATAATAACCTAATATAAATTTTCTTCTTGAGCCGACAAGACTTCTAGGGTTATTAGCCAACTCATTAGGGTTTCTCTTGCTTCCTGGAGTCTCCTATTCTTGTCAAGTTTACATCTGGAGGTAAATACCTCCCACAGCTACCATAATATTAACACTCCCTCCTAGCTAGGGAGGTATTACAGGTAATGGTCTTGAGCACAAAAACATACCATTTACCCGGTAGCACCAAGATAGTCATTTAGACTATCTCATGACTAGATCATGAGAATCACCATCAACATCAACTGCATCATCTCTCGAAACCATACTTCATCTGATTAATTAGACATGATGCTGGATAAGTCACTCATACCATAGACTGACACAAGAGTCATTCTTATAATGGAAATATCGATCATGCTTCTATAATCATGAGCTATGTGTCCATAGTTCTAACATTTGTAACATTCAATTTTACGTGGGGCCACATAGGCATTTCTTTCTTGAACATTTATTTTATAATCCCTGCAATCTGCAACTTTATGTCCAAAGTTAGTACAATAAAAAAACTGACCATAAAATAAATTTTCATACCTAGGAATGAATGATCTTCTTTGTGGTGTATTCCTTCTAAATTTTTGCCTTAATTGATCATGATCATGATTGAAGCTTCTTTGTGGATGGAACATGGATGGTCTTCTTGAATATGTATCTTTATTAGTTTTCTTAGATTCTGGTTGACCATGATTCGTTCCTTTGATTACTTCTGCATAATTCTTTCTATTTTCTTCATTCTTCTTTTCTAGCAACATAGAGTTGTTCTCCTCATTCTCTTCAACGTTCTTTTTGAGCTTGACGATTTTGACTCTTAGTGTGACAACTTCTTCTTCAAGATTCTCAACCTCTTCTTCTTTCTTCATTATCTAATACTTCATGACCTCTTATGTTCTCTTTGCTTCTTCAAGTTGGATTTTCAATGTAATTATTTCTTCTTCCGGTCTTCTCTCTTCTTGAAAAAACACTTCATCAAGTTTGTTTAATTCATTGGTTCCTTCCTTGAGATGATCCATCAGTATCGTTTCTCTCTTTTCTGCTTCTTCCTTTTGTGCTTCTATGTTAGCTTCTAAACATTTCTTTTGATATTCTAGAGTTTCTTCAATTCTTGTGTCTTCTTCTAGTTGAGCCCTTAAATTCTTGATGACCTTCTGATGTTTTTCGAAACCTTGAACACTTTCCTTTTGCTTCATCAATTCTTTCTTGGATGACTTGTTTTCTTCTCTTTCTTTCTATAGACATTCAATTGCACTGACTAATTTTTCTTTGTAATCAAATTCTGCTTCTCCATACTCTTCCTCTTCTGAATCTTTCTGACATGATGAGCATCTTTCTTCTTGTTTTGTTTCTACATCTTCTTTGGCATTTTCTAAATCTGCGATGGGTGAATAATATTTTTCATGTAACTTATCCCAAAGTTCTTTGGATGATGAACATTTACCAACCTTTTCTCTTACTATATTAAGTAATCTTTCCCAGATGAAATCCATTGCTATTTTGTTATTCTTCTTAAATTCCTTCTTGACTGCAGTCTTTTCCTTTTTTGAACTATCATATCCTATAACAACTGATATCCAAATATAATGTCCCTATTCCTGTAAAAATACTTTCGTCCTTATGCTCCACATATCATACTTACAACCATTATGACCATTAAACATTGGTACTCCATTCTCAAAATAATCCATGATCTCCTTCCAGTGGTTAAACTATTTCTTGAAGGAACCCACTCTGATACCAATTGTTGGATTACTAAGGGGGGTGGGGTGAATCAGCAATAGAGAAATTTAATCCTTTTTGACCATAAAATGCAAGTGTTATATCTATGTAGCATTATCATCTAATAGTTGCAGAGTAAATAAACAATGAAAAAATGCGCAATCACACACATACATAGTACACCAGTGTTTTACATGGAAACCCAAAGCGGGAGAAAACCACATAATTATTTTTGTTATATGTATTTAAGAATTACATTCATTGGAAGCACCAAATTCCTTTTTTTTTAGCTTCAATAGGAAGGAGGCTCCAACCCCCTAGTTTCTTAGGCTACAACCCGAAATAAGATGCAACTCCTCAATTCTCTGGCTACAACCAGAAGGAGGCTACAACCCCCTATGTTCTCCAACTACAACCACCTATCCTTGACCTGTCCAACAACCCTAAAGTATAATTAGAATGATGGAACCATTGTCACACTATCACTATGAGATATACTGTTGTAAACCTATACCAATCAACCTGCACCAAACTACATGTACCAATAACCTGAACCATGCATCAACCTGTACCTCAACCTGTAATCAAATTGTACCATAAACAAGTGCATCAACCATGAACCAAACTATACCAAAAAACTTGTAGTCAACTTGTACCATAAACAAGTGCATTAACCATGCACTAACCTGTACCTCAACCTGTACCATGAACAAGTGCATCAACCATGCACAAAACTTATACAAATAACATGTCACAATAGCCTATCCAAACAACCTATCAGAACAACATGTCTTATCAATATTATCAACCAAATAAGATCTACTCACCAATATCAATCACCAAGAAAACTCTCAAACATGTGCATCAACCAAGCATAACATAACAACTCATAATCATCACCAAGATCAATATGTGTTGCTAATAATATACCAATACAAGTATGCTACATCATCCATAAACCACGTGTCAACAATAATACTAACAAGTTCCACCAACCATGTACCAAGTATGTACCAATCACTACTCATCAACTATGACTCATCAATATGTACCCACATCATGAACTATACACCTCATGTATGTGCCAACTCATCAACTACTTGTCTCAACCATGTACCCAACATGTACCTCAAACAAAAGCCCTTATCAATTTCATCATCCAAATATGATTTATAACTTTGTAATAGACTTGGTGTATATGATCACATACCTACAAACCTTCCTTAACTTTAACAACAAGAGACTAGCATTTTCATCAAACTTTTCTTTAGTCTCACATGACTATTTTTGAATTAGTCAACAACCCTAACTTGAAATAATCATAACTTTGTATCTGTAATAAATGAAGATCTAAAACTGATACAAAATTTTCTTCAATGTTTTTTATGCAATTCCTCCAGGTGTCACTACTTGGAACCTCTTAGAAAAGGAGTTATAGCAAAAATGGCATACCTTGCTGAATTTTGTCTTATTTTAGAGAGCGACCTTATAGAGCTTGCCCTGCATGTAATATTTGTTGAATAGATATGAAAATTTTACACAGAATACTACAGACTGTAATATAACCAAAAAAAATTGGTCTTACTAAATTTGGATCTGTTATGAAGAAGTTATGACATTTTTACGTGAAACACCTCTTTTAGACTAGTTTTAGGACTAGCCACAAACCCTATTTTCCACGGAGTGTAACGCCAAAAATACAATGCACCACAAGCTTAATTGTTTACCAGAGATAATTGGATATGTTTCCTCAATGGAATAGAAATTTCACGGTGTGAATCATTCTAAAAAAAAATTTATTTTGAAAATGGTGAGATGACCTGTAAATAACATACCTTAGAAACCATCATCTAAATAATTTATCCTTCCTTGAATTCCGACCTTTTTTTCTTCACCTTCCCTTAGAAATTCAGATTAGATATCCTTTTGTTACCTCAGAAACCTATATATATTCAATATTCTCAAGTGTAATATAAAATAAGAGAGCCTTGCCTCTTATTTATACTCTCCAAATGGCTTCCTTAAAAACATCTTCTAGGTCACTTTGTCCACTTTCCTTATTTTAGGGTTAACCCACTTCTAATTTCTCCATTAAGTTTATTATTTAAATAATTTATTTTGTATTCACTTTGAATTATAGTACACTCATCACTTCACTTTATTATTTACCTTCTAAAATATCTTAAACCACTTTGACTACTTTGACCTTTTGGGGCTTCTAGATGACATATGAGGGTCCTCCAACTTCGTAAGGCCATAACTTTCAAACCGTGAGGAGTTATGTGTCATTCCACATACCACCAAAAATGTAATGACATGTAATATCCATATATAATAGTATTACCTAAAAATATATAAAAACTCATACCATTATCCATCAAACAAACTTGGGTCCATTACCCAAACTTGGGTTCTCCAACTTCTCATGGGCATAACTCTCTAACCGTGAGTAGTTATGTGACATTACACATACCACTAGAAATGACATGAAAATCAATATCCATATAGGATAGTTTCATTGACAAATTCATTGAACTTCATCTCATTATTCCACAAATAAGCATGGGTTCTCTAACCATACTTCCAGGATAACTCAATCCGCAAAGTGTATTCCCGTGAGGGATTTCACCATAAGGGGACCACTTTGGAGTTCATATATTTGTAGTTATTATCAACCATGACAAGACAATAATGAGTCATCTTTACATCAAACAAACTTGGGTCCATTACTCAATCCTTTTTGCTACCAAAATTTGCTACCAAACATTCTCCAAGGGTTGATATCAATCACCAAGGGTTGACATCAATCTAAAATATCTCTATCCAATGGTTGAAATCAATGACAACCAACAATACATACCAACTATCCATCACCCTAAGCCAACTATTTGACACTGATGAAAATGCATAAATAATAGGGAGGGGAATGTTATATCCATAGGATGAACAAAACTTATAACTGTTTATATAGGCTAGTAATCCAAGATATTTTGAGCTAGAGTGCCTATGTGGCTATTAGGATGGAGATTAAGATGCTAAAATTCCAATGCGCATATCATTGCAATATGTAATAAGACTCTGATTATTAATAAAAATACATCATTTATGAATACCAAGTTAGACTAAATCGTATGGGGGGATAGAACTCCACACTAGAGGGAAATGGGGTTAAGACTCTAGGAAGAGGGCCTAAGCCAAGGGGGATTAACCCAAGCGAATATTTTAATAATATTTCCTAAATTCTACTTTATGGGATATATGTGTATATATGTATATATATATATATATATATATATATATATATATATATATATATATATATATATATATATATATATATATATATATATATATATATATATATATATATCCTAAGTTAAAAAATTGAGAACGTATCACCAAGTGGGGACCTTGTAGCTCCCATCACGACAATTGTCAAGTTGGGAACATGAAAATATATTGTGGGAACTTAGTGCATTTTCCAAGGAGGCTAGTCATTCTCTCATGATTCTCATTCCTCTCAAATTCTCTCTTTCCATCCACAACCATACATGTACTTGGGAAGATTTGGGAGCTGATTGTAACCAGTCAACCTGGGTAGTTCAAGCTAAAGAAGCAGGTTTTTAGGCCTATGAGAAAGCTGAAGAAGCAGGTTTTTAGGCTTGTCATCATATTGAAGAAGTAGGTTATCAGGCATGTGAGAATTTTCTTTGGGTGAGAGAATTGTTGGGATTTGTTTTCCTATGCACAAGGAAATAGTTGCAGACCTCTGATACTTTCTATCAATCCTATTGCTAAAGCTCTGAAAGGGAAGTGGGAAAGACAAAGGATTGTTAAGAAGAGAAGGGATACATTTCTTGGGGTGGGACAAGGTGTGGTAAATGATAGGTTATAGGCTAGATTTAGCAGTTGGCACCTTGACATAAGTTTTTATTGTGTTGGTTAGAAATTATTCTATCTTAGGAAGCCTTCCCTAGTGGAGTTACTAGCCTCAGCTCAAGGATGACCTGCGCTAAGAATTTATGAGCAACAGAGTCTATGGCTGGGAGGAACCTCTGAGGTCTGCATGTAGTTGGTGAATTACCATTAAAATTTAAGTGTCTTTTAGATTTTTACAAGCTATTTATTCTATGTGTGTGTGTGTGTGTGTGTTAATTCTTTATGTTGTAATTCTTTATGTTTATGCATGAGATGTATGCTATTTTCATTGCACATTTTCTTAATATGTAGAGAAGTTATTAATTAAATGGTATCATAGTTGGAAAGGAAATTTTGTGTGGAATGGCCTAGCTTGGGGTTGGGGATGTTAAACCTTATCTGGGCCATAAAAAATTGAAGGATCTTATTTTAGTGGTTTTATTTTAGGTATGTCTTCTTATAATGATACAAATGAAGGAACACATGATCTCCCTTTTGTAAAATGGAATTCATAGAAATGTTGATTAGCATGTTGCTTCATCCTATTTTGAGCCACGACCAAATTATTTTTGAGAGTGTGGAGAATGTTGGATCAAAATTTAATGGTTTTATGACCTATTGTACCTTAGAGACACCTAGTAAGTAGTATTTCACTAATGATGTATTTTGGCCATAGACAACCTCAAAAGGGGTCATTCAAGTTGCTCCATGATAAGTTGTATTCTACCACCATTCTAATAGGGGTAACCACTAAACTCATTGGGACTATCAATTTAAAGTAAACCACCTCAAATATGATTCCAAACACTTTTTTACAACTTTCTTCTATCCATCAGTCTAGGGGTGATCAATGATGCTAAGGTGCAAATGAGTTCCTTAGAGATGAAACAATTATTTTTAGAAATTTCTAGTGAAAGTGGGGTCATATTCCATTACGATATATTGTGGCATACAATGAAGTTTAAATTATCCATGAAGACTTGATGGGTTGTAGAAGTTTAAATGGGTGTTATAGAGCACCAAAATGAGCATATTTGGAAAGGTGAAAAACCACAACCATGATGACTAATATATTTCTATATCTGAGTAACCCCACAATGAAATTGATACAAATGTCAATCCATGTAAGTTTTAAAAATTTTATGGTATAAAAATGCACACACATATTGTTTATAAAATAGAAATAAAAAAATAACATTCACACATTGTACTAAAAAATTACCCTAGAAACCCTTAATTGGTAAAACTGGAAAATGTTTAGATTTTCACCTCTAACTCTCATTATATTAACTTCATTATTTACAAAAATACAATATATGTGGTTGTGTTTCATGAAAACACTTAATACACTGAACTGGATTATATCAAAATCTTAATTCCTTAACCAATATTAGAAAAATATTCATAGGAAAACCATGTTCTAAAATCGCCCAGAAAAAACTAAAACAATTGTCCAATGTTTTTTGGGATCCTCCCCTGAACCCCTTGGAAGAGGAGGCATGGGATATAGGAATCCATGTGAACCCCCCACTACACCCCACACATATTCATGGCATGTGGGGATAACTATGAAAATAATATAACACACCCAACATTCTCCTACTTGTTGTTTTCTTTGAATACATGCACCTCAAGCATTACATGATCAACAATTAAGGGAAGTAATTCCCATTGATCCTATACACCAACATAACTTCTCATTTCCTATAAATTTTTTCAATGAATATTAAATATTCTTCAAAGCGTCCACCTTCATTAGGAACACCTTCTTGTCTTCAACCATGTCTCTCACAAAGTGATATTGAACATCAATATGCTTTGTCTTAGAATGATAAGTCGGGTTCTTTGCTATAAATATTACACTTTGAATATCACAATATAACCTTACAACTTTCTGTATAAAACCAATAACTGAACCCAACCTCTGTAACCATATAACTTCTTTACTTAAATGAGTAGTCTGTGATGTATTCAACTTCTATAGTTGAGAGTGCCACTACAGATTGTCCCTTTCTCATCCAACTAATTTCTCCTCCAAATAGGTTAAACACATAGCCAATTGTATATCTTCTATGATCCAGATGTCCTATGTCGTATTCATCAAAAAATCGATGTATGTCCAAGATAATGTCTACACTAGGTCTTCCTTGGTAGAAAATTCCATAATCTATAGTGCTACACAAATACCTGAAAACCCTCTTTACATTTGTCCAATGATCCTTCTCTGGTTTTGACATATACCTTCTCAAAACTCACACTAAATGTGAAATGTATGGTGTGGTACATATTGTAGTATCCCCAGCCCCAAATTGGGCCACACCACACAAATAATTATTTTCTCTAATACCAAAAAGTAACATTTCCTATTATCAACAAGTTCAAAAATTAGTTCTGAAATGATTTATTACTTAATATGCC
>JZKD02S0151335.1:321597-356598 GCA_000966675.3 Picea glauca | reverse complement strand
ATCTGGCTATTAACAAAGCGGTGGTCAAAATTTGAATATGGTGCAATAATTGGCTATCTTGTGGAGAAATATTAGTATTGAATAAAGAAATATTGGAGAGTATTCTTGTATTCTATTTCATAATCACAAAGTAGTTTCTGAAAGGCACACTCAATAAAATTGGAAATATATGTTTTCGGTTTCTTTGAACTAGGAAGAAGGAAAAAGAAGGCATTCCACTCAACAAATGGATCAGAGTGGCCTTGCCAAAGGATTTAAGAGGACCGATCTTGAGGAATATTCATATTTTTATCTTAGCTCATGTACCTAAAAGTCTTTGGAGGTTAGTGCATTATAAAGGGCTTTGGGGTAGTGCTATGAAAGCTAAATATTTTAAATGGAATACTATGAAAGTGTGGTTCAAAATGAATAGAGAAAATTATCGAGGAGCATCTTTGGGATAGAAAGAATTGATAAGGCCTACCACTTGATTGGTAAATGGGTAAAAGTCTTTGGAGGTTAGTGCATTATAMAGGGCTTTGGGGTAGTGCTATGAAAGMTAAATATTTTAAATGGAATACTATGGAAGTGTGGTTCAAAATGAATAGAGAAAATTATCGAGGAGYATCTTTGGGATAGAAAGAATTGATAAGGCCTACCACTTGATTGGTAAATGGGTTGCATGGCCTACCCCTACTCTAAACCTTGAAGTCATTGTTGTGTAAAAGCCAAAAATGATTTGAGATACACATGGCAACGTGCAAATCACTGATCATAAGATAAAGAGAATCTATCACACAGTTATTCATATTAGTCAATGGAAACTCCAGGTACCAGAACAACAAGAAGGATATAAACCCCGAGTTTATTCACAACTTTGACATAAATATCAACAATAGAAAAAATAAAGGAAGGCTTTAAGTGAAGGAAAATGGGATGTAATTGCCCTGGAATTAATTTTGAGTAGGTATGAAGCCTCCTCGGTGTTTGTGGTTTAGACCCTCTGATAACTGAGTCATTGTTCCATGTTTATTCACATTATGACTTCAACTACAAGGAAGGTGACATATTTTTACAAGAGAGCAACTTTTACTATAGAAAACTAAGAAGAGCACTTTGTGAGAAACTTGGACAATAAGAACACAGTGACAGATTGCAAGAAGGAGAAGCAGTTAAAAAATCTGAGATGGAATCAGAATGTGAATCAAAGTCAGACCTTGCAAATAGTAGTGAGAAGGTTGTTGTTTTTTGACAAAGTAGTGAGAGGGTTGTTGCTAGCAACCATTTAAATATTGAAATGGGATTGTTACATTGGTATACGATATATGATAGAGAAGAGACTCTAAACCTTGAAGTCATTGCTATGTAAAAGCCAAAAATGATTTGATATACACATGGCAACGCGAGAATCACTGATCATAAGCTAAAGAGAATCTATCACACAGTTATTCATATTAGTCAATGGAAACTCTAGGTACCAGAACAATAAGAAGGATATTAACCCTGAGTTTCTTCACAACTTTGACATAAATATCAGTAGTAGAACATATAAAGGAAGGCTTTAAGAAAATACAAAATCAGTAAGCACCTCTCTGAAGCCACCGCTACACCAATCAGATATGTGAGTTTGTAAATTGCCACTGTGGTCGAGCCTTAGCACGGAGCCGCGAGTGGGGTCCTCCTCTGCGAGCAAGTTCTTGAACTAAAAAAATATGGTCACTGCCAACTGGTGCCTGGGTCGAACCTGGGAGTAACCTATTACCAACCAGAAGAATGTCCAAGAGTAAAATACTAAACCCGTAAACCTCAAGGCCCAAAGGGGAAATAAGAGGTAACAGAAGAAGAGTAAAACCATAATTTGTAAACCTCCGTTTTGTCAAACCCCAAAGGGGAAATTCAAATAAGAATGAATATGTAAACTGGGGAATGCATTTCAGATCCCATATAATTTATACCATGTGGGAGGGCCAAAAATCTCCATGTTCTTTGGAAATCGGGCAAAGGGAAGATTGTAGGCTGTAGCTACCTAGTGCTGAGTGCCCACTAGCCATACCACAAAATCAGGGCGAAATGAAACCATAAACCCTGATTTTACCAAATGGCAGGGTGAAGAAGCTATCATAAATTCCCATATTTCTAGAAATTTGGCTAATGGAAGCTTGTTCCTCCAAATTTCAGGGGCTAAATATAATTTGTTTTCCTCTATCCCTCCTAAAAACATGGGCTAACCCTGTACATGCTTTTTACCCTAAAATAAATTACGGGCTACTGAAATAAGTTTAAAAAAATCACTCTAATACAAAACATTCGCCCAATAAAAAATTAGAGGCCCCTTAATTTCGCCCATGAGCGAAATTTCACCCCTAAAATCATCTATGCAACACTCAAAAAAACAATACAAGGCCCATGGAACCATCTTTAGAAGAAACTCCACCTCACAACCTCTCATTCCCCTCAGCTTGTCACATCCAAGGAAGTGTACCCATTCATTTCTCCACTTTCATTTAATTGTCCCACTTCCCTTCCAAGGCTTCAACAACAAATCAACCAAGAAGTATCAAAGCGTTATGGCATTAGGAACACATGGTTACATTCAAAGAATTATGAAACCCACTAGGACAACACATAGGGTAACCTATTACCAAAAAATTATCTCAACCCAAGAGTTTTCTCCATGATACATATGGATGTCGGTGGCCTCCCACCTATTCCAATTGGCTCATTTTGGCAGTTTTTCAGTTCGACAGTTTTTTTCCTAGTTTTTGGGTCCCTGACTTCTGAGGCAGTTTGAGGCAACATGTGTAGTCCTATGATATACCTTTCCAATCATATTGCGTGCAACTAAAACAAATATCGTATGCAAAATCTACGACCCCAAGAATTTGATGTACTAACTTACCCAAACATGGCCCACATGACTTTTGGCACTTCATCTCCTAGGGTTAGATTTTTGGATGTCTAGGGTTTTTGACATCCCTGTTTATTGTAAAAAGGATTTGAGAGTCTCATTGTAATCAACTTCTAGCAAATTAGCTCATTCATCACATCTCTTCTCCAAGATAAACCGCCACCATTCTAGCAAGCTTGTTTTTCGTTTCATTTTACAGTTTCAACGTATTTCCTTATTGAATAGAAAACAATTTTATTGTATATCTATTATTCTATGTTAAACATCTTTTGATAATAATTTGTATTCATTTTTTTCTTCTCATAAAATATGGATCAATGGTATTAGAGCGGCTTGTTGTTTTTCATTCTTAATGCATGTCCCCAACGAGGTCAGGTTACAAAGAATTGGGTCTTGAGATTGCTTCTCTTAAGGAAAACATATATCGCATGCCCAAGAGACCTCTTAGGGAAGGAGAAAATAAAGGAGACGAGATAGGAGATCCCTTAAAAATGTTTCTCAAGGAAGCCCTCATGCAACAAAGGAATGAAATGATGGATATTTTTTCACAAATCCTTCGGCGACTACCAACAGGTGATGCATCTTCCTCAAACGGAGGCGCCACCCCCTTTAAGGTACAAATCAACTTCAATATTCCTATATTTGAAGGTCAGATAGATGCAGATGCTGTAGAAAAATGGTTGAATCTTATAGAAGGGTATTTCTATGTCCATAACTTGTTGAATAGATAAAATATTACTTTTGCACTCCTCAAAGTTGTTCCCCATGTAAAAAATTGGTGGGAAACTTTCTGTGAGTAGAAGGTAACAGAGGAACCCTCATTATTTGCAGTCGCGGTCACATAGGATTCCTTCAGGGATGCTATTAAGGAACAATAATACCCTGTTGGAAGTTATGACGACCTGTATACAAAATGGAGCACACTGCGGAAAGAAAGAGACCAAGCAGTGTCTGAGTTCACAAATATCTTCCATACCTTGTGCACCAATATGGGTATCAAATATTTTGAGCAACATATCATGCGCAAGTATCACGATGGTCTACATAGATACATCCAGGATGAAATGGAGTTTCTGGAAATCTCATCCTTGGGCACGACCTACCGATATGCCGACAAAATATGCAGCAATATGGACCTGGGAATCCCTCACAACAAAATTCAGGAAAGGGAAGCCCCAACCCGTAGAAAAAGGATGGAGAAAATACAAATAGCCTCAGGACAACCATTTCAGGCCATAAGAAAATAAGGACACTGGAAAGAAAAAGAAGATATCAGGAAGTGGTGTGACTTCCATAAGATCCCCTGGCATAACATTGTTGATTGTCTCTCAAAACAATCATTGGTGGCTGAGGTGAAAGCCTCTGAATTAGATGTAGGTTCCAACTCTGAGTCAGAACCAGAAAGGGGGAGATAGATCATTGATGCAGAACCCAATGCTACCATTGCTACCACCAAGCTCCATCCCATTGAACCAAACAAGCCAGAGGAAGATGAGCGCATTTTTCATTCACAGATGTGGGTGAAGGGTACCCCGTTGTAGTTCATCATTGATAGAGATATCCATAAGAACCTCATATCAATAAAGTTTGTCAAGTGACTCACCCTATCGAAAATTCCCCACCCACAACCCAACCCCATCGGATGGCTTTGCTAAGGAAGTGACATATTCGCAGCCAACAATGCCACCTGTCATATGACATCAATACCTTCAAAGATGAGGTATTGTGTGATGCTTCCACTCTCAAAGTTTGTAATGTTATTTGGGCCAACTGTATTTATGGAAACTCCATGATGTATATGAGTCTATGCCTCACGGTGTTATTATTACTTTGAAAAATAAATTGTACAGGATACCAGAGGCAGTCCCACCTAGTGCCATTTCCTTGATCTCTTCCAAGAAATGCAGGAATGTCATCTCTCAAACGAGGAAGTTTGTCTTCTTCACGATTCTCTATCAGAATGATCAAATGATCATAGCCAAATCTAGGGTATTCATGGCCAACCTATCCACACAACATAATCAAGTGGATAAGGTCATGGAAGCATACTCAGATATATTCTCCTCACCTATCAGGGTACCTCTTCACTATTAGGTCAAGCACCCCATCGATTTGACCCTCGACGCACCATTTCCCAATGGTCCAGTCTACCTCCTCTCTCTATTAGAGAATGAGGAGATCAAGTGATAGATTCAATAATTTCTTCACAAGGGGCACATCCATCCAAGCTCATCACCTTCTAGGAGCCCAATCGTGCTAGTACATAAGAAAGATCGAACCTTGCAACTCTACATTGATTACCGGGCTCTAAATAAAATCATAGTTGAAACCGATACCTGATTCCCTGAATCAATGACCTCCTTGATCAAATCATGGGGGCCAAATACTTTAGTAAGTTTGATCTGAAGTATGGCTACCACCAGGTCATGATATAATAAACAGATGTATGGAAGACCACCTTCAAGTCAAAGGAAGGTATTTTCAAATGGTTGGTCATGCCCTTTGGCTTTATAGATTCTCTAGCCACTTTTATGAGGATGATGGATGATATCTTGTGACCATTCACCAATACTTTTGTAGTGGTGTATCTATATTAAATTCACATTTACAACAAGACTTAGGTAGAACACTTGTAGTATATTCAACAGATTCTACACACCCTGTGGCAGCACAAGATATAGGCCAACTTGGAAAAATGATCCTTCGGCATGGATAAGGTCCATTACCTAGGCTACATCATTTATCATCATGGTGTACATGTGGATCCATCCAAGACCCAAGTCATTCATGAATAGCCAGCCCCAACCACACTCACTAAGATTTGAAGCTTCTTAGGCCCTACCAATTTCTACCACAGGTTCATGTTGAGATTCTCCCATATTGCATGGGCCCTCAACCAAGTAACCAGGGGTGGTGGTAAGGTGAAATTTGTGTGGGGTTGGTCCGAAAAACCAAAATTTGATGATTTCAAGCAGTGCTTGTGCTTAGCCCTAGTACTTTCACTACCGGACCTGCAACAACCCTTTGAGATCGAGACATAAGCTTTAGATTATGTTGTGGGCACCATTTTCATTTAGCATGGCCACCCCATGGCCTATCATAGTGAAACACTATCATATGTTGTCCATAAGTAACCTACTTATGAAAAATAAATGTACTCCATTGTGCAAGCCTGTTGCCAATGGAGATATTACATTCTTGGGAAGGAGACAGTCATCCACACTAATCATAAGCCACTACATTTCATGCAAACACAAGGAAAATTGTAGAATGACCTCCATAAGAATTGGTACACATAATTGCAACAATTCCACCTCCACATAAAGTATAAAATAGGAAGCACCAACCATGTAATTGATTGCATCAACAGACCACCATTCACGACACTCACCACCTTTCTATACTCTTGCACCCATGAGACCTCTGGATGGACCAAACTCTATGAGACAGACCCAGACTTTACCACCACCTACCAAATGTTGGGCGCAAATGTAGTTGTCGCTAATTTCCATCTTTAGGATGGGATGTTGTGTTGTCTGGGCCATATTTTGTTCCATCAAGTGAGCGAGTGAAGCTAATTTGGGAAGCCCACTACAATCAGGTGGAAAGACACTTCGTCATCAAAAAGATAGTGGAAATGTTGTAGAAAAAATTTTACTGGCCGAAACTTCGACAGGAGATCAACAAGTATACCAGGTCCTACATTTCCTGTGCTATTGCCAAACCGACCACTAAGAAACAAGGCCTATACACCCCTCTTCCTACTCCTCATATGCCATGGGAATCCATCTCCATGGACTACATGTTGGGCCTCCCATTCACCAAGTGGGGAAATGACTGTGTTTTTGTGATTGTTGATTGTTTTTCTAAGATGGTCATTTTGGCCACCTACAAGAAGAGAATCACAACAAAGTCCACTTCCAAGCTCTTATTTGAACGAGTCTGGGTACATTTTGGAATCCCACAAAGAATTCTCTTGGATCAGGAAAATAATTTCTAAACACATTATGGTCGAGCCTCGAGTCACTACTAGACACCAAGCTCAACAAATCCATAAACTGTCACCCCCAAACAAATGGCCAAACCGAGGTCGTAAATCGAATGATCATGAATATCCTACGCATGTATAATTACAAGCACCCTCGAACATGGGATGAGATTCTTCCTTATGTCCAACATAGCTACAACTGAGCCCTACATAGCTCAACTAGCCACAATATCTTTCAGGTGGGGTTGGGATTCCAACCTTTGGGTCCCATAGATGTTGCACTACCCATTGTGGTCACCTCTATTGACTCATCTCCTGCTCCAATTGAAGCTAACAAATCCACCCAGTTCATTGAGTTAATCCATAACAACCACCAACAAGTTTAGGATATCCTACATAAGTCCAATGACAAGTACAAGTAGTGCCATGATCAACACTGGGTGCCACATAAGTTTCAGGTGGGCGAAAAAGTTTGGTTGCATTTGTAGAAAGAATGTCTTACCATACCCCATAATAAGCTTCACCCACTCCATTATGGGTCATACACCATCACCAAGGCTGTGGGTGATAATGATTTTGAGCTCAACATTCCTCCTTTTCTTGGCCTGCACCCAATGTTCAACATGGATATCCTTAGACCTTATTTCCCACCATTATTGGACACCTCAGAGATAGAAGAAAAGATGAAACCAAAATAGCTCAAACCCAAATACATACCATAGGCATATAGTGATCATATTGTGGAAAAACAGGTCAAGGGAACTCACTAACAAAGGATCCAACTTTATCAAGTTGTCAAAGAAAGGCATCTCCTGCACCAAGGCAAGTGGTTCACACGGGGCCAAATTCAACAGAAATTTACTCATCTAATGGGGGAACTCAACGCAATGGAGAAAATTTCTTCATAAGGGGGGAGGATTGATCCAGATGGATGTCGGTGGCCTGCCACCTATTCCAATTGGCCCATTTTGGCATTTTTCTAGTTCAACAATTTTTTTCCTAGTTTTCGGGTCCCTGACTTCCAAGGTCGTTTTGAGGCCCTAAACAACATTTTTAGGGCTTGCCTCAACCAACATGTGTTGAGATCGCCATAGGAAAAATATGTATTCCTCGGATAGACATTTCCAATGGGCTATCGTGCGCCTAAAACAAAGATTGTATGCAAAAGTTACGACCCCAGGAAGTTGATGTACTAACTTACCCAAACGGGGCCCACATGACTTTTGGAACTTCATATCCTAGAGTTAGGTTTTTGGATGTCTAGGTTTTTTGACATTCCTATTTATTGTAAAAATGATTTGAGATCCTCATTATAATCATCTTCTGGTAAATGAACGCAACCGTCAAATCTCTTCTCAGAGATAAGCCACCACCATTCTAGTAAGCTTGTTTTCTACTACATTTTACAGATTCATCTTATTTCCTTATTGAATAGAAACCAGTTTTACTGTATATATATATTATGTGTTAAGAATCTTTTGATAATAATCTATATTCATTTCATTCTGCTCATAAAATTTGGATCACTCCACATGCATGATAACGTTCTTCTTCAAATCCATACCACCAAGGATTTATAGGGTAACACTTAAATCTCTATACTCCATAGGTCCACTCTTCATTCATGGTAATAATGATGGACAATCTGAATGAATTATAGGAATTGATTAGAATTACACTCATTATCCATAATATTTATTCATGTGCCCTTTTGACACTTAGTACTCAAGGAACTCACTTGTTCCCCACTTGTAATTTTTTCTCTTCCCTTAGGAACTTAGGATAACATAATAATATAAGACTTGGGGCTTTAGGAATAATATTATTTTATTCCTAGTCTTAATCCCCTTGACT
This sequence comes from Picea glauca, assembly GCA_000966675.3. NCBI lineage: Eukaryota > Viridiplantae > Streptophyta > Pinopsida > Pinales > Pinaceae > Picea > Picea glauca. The sequence goes on along the minus strand of JZKD02S0151335.1, from coordinate 347,869 downwards.
TGGCCCCTTTTACTTAAGCGCTTGCCCCCCCTTTCTGTCTCGTGGAGTCATATCCCCCCATACTCTTTCATCTGACTTGGTCTACAAGAATGACACATTTTATTAGTAATATGAGTGATTACATATTACAATGATAGCCTTGTTTTCCTTTTAGTATCTAGGCTATCCGGCCTAATAATCACAGAGACACTTCGGCCTAAACACATATACATAAGCACTATGGCCCATAACATCCTAACTCACCAACCTATAAAACATATGTACATTTACAATATGTTAGTTCAACCTAGGGGTATTACACATACCATTTCATACATCAAACGACCAATATAACTAGCATAAGGAAAATGAGACATGTTCTCTTCCACTTCATGTGTATTAGGACACTGATCTATAAATAACTTTACACCTATAGAAATAGGGACCATGATCAGTTTACATTCCTACATATTAAACCTATGAAATGTTTTCTTGACACATTTCCTCTAATTCAACCAAAGTTTCTCGTTTTCTCAATATTTTTAAATTTCCATGCCCAAATAAAATTTCTAGCACCAATATCTTTCATATCAAATTTAGAAAACAACTACTTTTTTACCTCCTTGATGAATTCCTTGTTGATTCCAATCAGAAACATATCATGAACATATAGAACTACATAAACAAAATGATATATCTGTAATTTAAAATACACACAATGATCAACTTTGCACCTTGTAAAACCAATTCCCAAAACATAAGTATCAAAATTTTTATACCACATCCTTGGAGATTGCTTTAATCCATACAAGGACTTTTTCATCTTGCAAACCAACTCTTTTTTACCCTTCACTACAAAACCTTTTGGTTGTTTCATGTAGATTTTTTATTCAAAATTATCGTGTAGGATTGTTGTCTTTACATCCATCTATTCTACTTCAAGATCAAAATCAGTAGAAAATTACAAAATAAATCTAATAGAAGTCAATTTAGCAACAAGAGAATTTTATTTACCAAAATCTATTCCCTCTACCTAGGAATATCCCTTTTCTACTAAGCGATATTTATATTTCTCCACTTTATATTTTGCATTCAACTTCTTCTTAAACACCCATTTGATACCAACGAGATTTATTCTAGTAGGAAAATCAACTAGATCCTAGGCCACATTCTTATCTAAGGCTACCATTTCTTCAACCATGGCCTTCTTATAGAGTTTACCATCCTTTGAATCCTTTTCCTCCCTAATATTCTTGTGATAATCATTAGTAATAAATAAAGTAAAACTAGAGAGAAAATTAGGTGAGGTATACCTTTCCAATTTCCATATTTATCAAACTGATCTCCTCAGTACCAAAGTATGAGGTTCTATTCTTCTTCTTATTTATGTTCTTTTGATGAGGCTGATTCTTCATTCTTCAATTCAAACTTTATTTTCTCTATTTATTTTTCCTTTGGTAGGAATTCCTATTTGGGAGCATCTTTAACCTCTCTAAAAAGAACATATCGACTGTAAACAATAATCTTAGTTATTGGGTTCAAAATTTTATATCCTTTTATACCATCTTTATAACCAATAAAGATAAAAATTTCAACTTTATAATCTAGTTTACTCCTCTTATCCTTTGGAACATAATATACATAAGCATCACAACCAAAAAATATAATATTTTCAAGAGAGTTCTTTTTACTAGTCAATGCGCATGTGGAGTTTTTCCCATCAATGTTGATGAGGGTGATCTATTTACCAGACAACATGCAATACCCACTTCCTTTGTCCAAAATTGTTATCCTAACCTGACACCATTGAGCATGCTCCTCGATTTTTCCATCAACATCCTATTCATCCTTTTTACAACCCCATTGTGTTGAGGTGTGTATGGATTAATCCTATGCCTTGATATATTTCACTTCTTACATAATTCCTCAAATTCATTCCCACAAAACTCTACATCGTTATCTTTCCTTGTCACCTTTATTTTCTTCTTTGTTTGATTCTCTACAAGATTCTTAAACTCTTTAAATTTACCAAAGACCTTAGATTTATTTTAGAGGAAATAAATCCATGTATTTATTGAGAAATAATCAAATAATGAAACATAGTACATAAATTTACCTAGTGACGGAACATGAATAGGTCCAAACACATCATTGTGTACTAACTCTAGGATTCCCTTTTCTCTTGTAGCTAGAGATGAGAATCTTACCCAATTTCTTTTACCATATATGTAATGTTCACATTGTTGTGTCCATTTTGTCACTTGGGTGAGCAAAACAAGGGCACCTACATGCCTAGTTGGACATGCTAGACAAGATAGAGGTTAGTGCATGAGTTAAACAAACCAAGAAAATGAAATAAACAACTAAACAAACTAAAAACAACTAAGGAAATAAAATAAGAATGCATAAGAAACTTTTAGAACCATAAACAATAAACAAATGACCAAGATTATGCCACCAATGGATAACTATATTAGTTGGAAAAAAACTGTAGATAAATGAGGACTTATGAGTCTCTTCTTCTTCCTTGGGAGGGATCTTGAGTTCCCTAATGGAGAGCTCTTCTTACAATGGTAGAAAATAAATAAAATGATGAAGAAATCAATGTCTATTCCCTCAAGAGGTGAGTGGAATGGCCTATTTGAATGTTGCTAGAATTCTCCAAGGAGAAAAGAGGATTCTCAAGGGAGGATTGAGGAAGCATAACAATACTATAAAAATATTAATTTCTTAGTGCACCCATGGCCTCCATTTATAACATTTCTTCAAGGAAATATTCAACTAGTTCTTAGTGTGAACAAGGGGTCCTTTAGGGCACCCTTTGGTCCTTGACCAGCTTCCCATTCAAATTTAGCTCAAATCTGAAGGTGAAATCAAGTTGGGAGTTGGTCCATAAGTGGTTGAGCGGATGAAAAGAACCATAAATGTGACATTCATAGGAGTGTGCAACTTTTCTCATACACAATCGTGCATATGGCACATTGTGCACTCTACGGGCTTGTTTGGCTCATGCACTATGCGTACGCTTCCTTTAGTGAGTTAGCTCATGCCAATTTTTGACCAATTGTATATATTTTTTCCTTTTGGAAATGCATTTTGGTGTTGTAGGTGAACTAATAGTTGTTTGGCATTATTGTATTTCTATAACCATTTGTGTGCAATGTTGTGCTCTAAATTTTAGTGATAAAAAAGGGTAAGCAACAAAAGGCAGGAGGGCTGGTAGTTCAACCTGCACAAAGACTCTAGCCTTGGTGGAGGTCCTAGGTTTGACCCCCATGAACTCCATATAAATTTTACCAAATTAACCAATAACGAGGTGCCACATGGCGACCTTTGTCTGGGCCACATGGAACCTTCCCATTGAACCAAAAAATGACATGTGTTAATAGGAAAATGGTACACGTCAACCCACTGCCAACTCACATGCCACATTAGCCTCTGCCACATCATCACTTGACACTTAGCACCTACCATGTGTCCTATATGGTCCCATGCCACATCAGTACCTGACAACTCAACAATCCATGTCACCCTACCACATCAGTTGTACGTTCTGTACGGACTGTATGGTCAGCTTCCATGTGGCATGTATGGAGTGTACAGTCAGCAAAATTTTTCCCGTTTGGAAAAGTGGATAGAACGCGATACTTATTGCATATGACTTCCATTTAAACTCATTGAATTTGATTGTGAGAATGAGGCCTACACACAATTCCATTTTCAAGAAATTACGAGCACTTTAATTTTTGAGCATATTTTGATCCCCTAGATCACTCATTCTCTCAACTTCTACATGTGCCTGCGTTGAGACAAAATGACTTAAATGCACTCTATTAGTGGTAGTGTAGTCCCCCTTTCTGCTACCTATTGTGACTATTTTTTCACCTATCATAGCTTGGCCTCTATGACCTTCATCTTTGGGTCTTCTAAAAACTTTTTCCACACTTGCACATTCTCCTCGCAAAGATTTTCACATTATCCCTCAATCTTCTTGATGTTAGCAACTATTGTGGTTGTCGTTCTCGTTCTGCCTTTGTGCACCTATGGTGGAAATCCTGGCATTCTCATTAAGTTGAAATATTATATCTATGATCATAACCCCTTAATAACTTCATTAATTGTCTACAATTTTTCCTCCATATTCTCTTCGACTACTAGGGGAACTTTTGGAATTGATTTATACAACCTTTTTACTGTTGCTTAGGTCTTCTTCATCGTGCTCTCAACCTTGTCATTTTACTTTATTGTCGTCTCATCTCTTCCCTTAGCCTCATTTTTTTTCTTTAGAGCCTCTTCTACTCTGCCTTCAACCTATCTCTTTTGTTGTAGTGTTTTTTCATATTTCTCTTGTAATTGGGCTCATTGATCCCTTATTCATTCTAACTATTTGTGTTCCTCCTCTCCTCTATTTCTGATTTATTTCACTAGTCCTTCTTGCAAGTATTGTAACTGTTGCATGGACATCCTTGAAATCAATATATTCTATAAATATGTTTAACCTACACAAAATATATCTAGCTAGAAAATGGCATACATAATTTACAGAGAAAATATGAGAAAAGAGAAGCAAAAGAGAAGGAATGGAATAATTCTCATTAACCAAATGAATGAGTGACAATTTACACATGATATACTTTGTATAACTCAAATAATTCACACTGGAGGAGAATCCAATGCACCATAGTGGTTTTCTAGAGTGATTTGGCCACACACCAACAATTATAGGAGTAAATTGCCACCTAGTCTAGTCTCTCAAGCAGTTACGTGACTAATCTACCACCTAGTCTGAGTTAACTAGTCTCTCAGTATTCATTTAACTAACTGAAATAGAGTGAAGTGAGGAGGAGATCAAGGAATCATGAGTAATGTGTTAGTGTGGTGATAATCCCAAGGACAATGAGCATTAGTTGATGATGATCACAATGGTGCATGGTGATGATCCCAATGTGGCATCTAGACTCCACTCAACTGATCAAACTGAAGTGTGAGCTGAAGAGAATATTCTCCTAGATGAATATTCTCCCTAAACTATAGGAGACTGAATAATGAATAAACATAGGGAAAACCTTAGGAAAAATAAATCCTAGGTGTGTGTGAAGTATCTCCAACACCCCCCCTGAACATCACCATGGTGAAAATAAATAATTGGTCCCGACAACGAGGCCATGTTAGGTACTTAAATACAAAAGATACACTGAAATAAATGAGGAAAGAGGGAAAAAAATCATGGTAACCCCCTCCCCTCTCAAAGTACAATGTATGAAAAAATAAGAACTGACAGTTGTTAGGAAACTGTGTCCTTCACTCTGAGATGACTATGCAGAGAATGGAACTTATGTTCAGTGAAGGTCTTAGTGAAGATGCATGTAGTCTATTCTACTGAAGGAAAAAAATGGAGGTCGATGATCCCCTCGTGTACTAAATCCTGTATGTAGTGCATGTGGATCTCGATGTGCTTTGTCCGCTGCGTCTGAACAAGATCTCTACAGAACTTTAGAGTGCTTTGGTTGTACACCAGATGTTGATCAATTGATGAAACTGAATTCCCAACTCAGTGAGAAAATGTTGTAGCCACATAGTTTGAATGGTTATGTTAAATACCCTTCTATAGTCTTCTTTGGTTGAAGATAGACAAATATCAACCTTCTTCTTTCTCGACCAATAGATAGGCATGGAACCAAGACTGAGTGAGTAACTAGATGTGGACTTGTGATCAATGGTATCGCCAACCCAGTCAGAATAATTGAACCCGATGAGGTCCAATGTAGAGTCTTATACATAGTGAATCAAAAATTTGATGGTGCCTTGTACGTATCAAATGATACATTTTTTAGCCTTCCAATGCATCTCATGCATGAACGTGGATACTGCTCCAACTACATAGGAGAGGTTTGGTCTAGACTGTGTGAGATACAACAAGTTCCCCACTAGTTTTTTATACAATGTGTTGTCAACTAGTGGAGTGTCCCCACCATCCTCAATTCTGACTCCTGATGGGAAAGGATTCAGGGCATAATTGCAGTCTGTCATGCAAAATATCTCAAGGATATCTCATGCATACTTGGCCTGAGATAATTTGATTCCTAATTTATCTTGACTGATCTCAAGTCCAAGGAAGAAATTTAGTGGACCCATGTCCATAATCAAGAATATTTCATGCATAATCCTACTAATTGTGACAATCACTGAATTTGAGAAATCATTGATCAACAAATCATAAACATACATAGCTAGGAGTAGAAGTGAATCAACCGTTATGAGCATGTAAACTTTCGGGTCTGACTTACAATGTACAAAGTTTTGTGACAATAGGTAGGAGTCCATCTTGGCATACCATTCCCTCAGGTCATACTTGAGGCCATAACGAGACTTCTTCATTTGACATACCAAATATGAATCCTGCATAAATCCCTGGGGATACTCGATATAGATCTCCTCAGATAGATCATTGTGAATAAATGCATTCTTCATGTCCATTTCATGGACTTCCCATCCCTTGGTTGTCACAATGGAAAGTGCCAAATGTATGGAATCCATCTTTGTTGTTGGAGAGAATGTCTCATCATAGTCAATTCCATGTACTTGTTGAAATCCTTTGGAAATTAGACAGTCTTTGTATCTGCTAACCTGTCCATTCTTTGCGCTCTTGGTCTTATAGACCCATCTGCACCTGACAAGCTTCCTTCCTAAAGGAAGCGAAACCAGATCCCAAGTCTGGTTCTCGATGAGGAAGTTGTACTCCTCCTGCATGGCATATTCCCTAAAATATATCCAACGGCCTCACCATAGGACTGTGGATCTAAAGACTGAACCAAGAAATGATGCCTGGGTGACATCAGTTCAGTGGAAGTGAGTGCAAGAGGATTCTCCTAGAAATAAGATCGAGTCTTCCTAGTATCAGTTGGCTCCCAACAATATCTCCTACATCCTGAAGAGTTGTTGACACAAGGGAAAAACCAAGGTTCAACGCTACAACAATACACCGACAAAGCCCTAACTACTAGCCTTTTTGACAACACCTGTGAAGCAGATGAAGTCTCACCCGAGGTAGTGGTAGGGGTGGTTGCAGGCTTAGGTGTCTGTAACCTTAGATGGGACTCAGATCTATGATTATACAACTTACTAGAGCACTTAGCACCACTATTTCCTCAATATACAGTCAATAACCACTTCGCTTATAAGATAGAACTTCAAAGCATTCACACTCATCTGCAATAATCAAGCACTTAACATATACAAATGGATTAGAATGAGCATATCAAGCACTAAGCATGAATATCTATATCAGATCTAACATTCTCACATATAATAAGCACCAAGCATGAATAGATCTATCTAAATATATCAGAACATGTAAACACATCAAGACAAAGCACAAATCACATCACATAGTGTTTATGTGTTTCACCCCCTCCTCGGGGCTACGTCCACCAACTCTTCTTCTTTATTGTCTTCGGTCAATCAGTTACAAGCACAAAGCCTCAAAACCCTTACTCTACATAGGATAGAAGATCTGCGCAACTTGCTAGATCCTTCTTCCTTGAGTTATAGCACAAATCCTTCCACAACTTTTTACAACGACTTGCACTTATCTCTACAAGTCCTACACAGTATGCACAGAGCACTTACAATCCTTTGATCACATATATCTAACACTTAGCCATTCCTTTATCACTTAGCACACCAACTTCTTTCTACATTTCCTATCCTTCTATATATACATTACAAAATAGGCCTAAACATGGGTAAACCCGTGGGTCGACATCCCATTCCTATTACATATTCCCAAAAACCCAAAAAGGGGCCCAAAAGGGGGCCAAGATCCCATGATCTCTGCTTCGACTTGCGCTCCTCCTTCGACAGGCTGTCGAAGTCCCAAAATAGGTCAACATGACCAAGAAACTCCCAAAAACTTGGTCAAGGGCCTACATGCCCCCAACACTCACCCGTGACTTGTCCCGAGTCACTCTGGTCTGAGAAATTTTTCCTCGAACACCTCGAGCTTGGCTCGAGCTACTTCAACTTGCTGCTTTGTTGTGGTCTCTTGTTCGGTGAACTTCTGGATCATTGTGTCATTCACTGGTCCTTCCATGTGTTTTTCTACTATGAGGATGACATGTTCTAGCTCTGCTACTTGGCTCTCGACCTCTGTAAACAACAGACATGCCTTATCTTACATAGGTTGAAGTCATTGAGTGACTTCCACCACTTTTCTTTAAAGCATATGGATCTACTTCTGAGCTGTATGTTGTTCATGAGACCTCTCCATTTTGTCGACAATTGACAGGGCCTTCAGCTGCGCCTGTAGTGTATCTGCATTCTGCTTCGCTTCTTGGAGCTCCGACTCTAGTGTCTGCAATTTTGAGTTTTTAGTGAGATTTTCATAGGTTTGGGTGTTGCAGTTACTGAGATACTTTCACTCCAAGGAAAAATATTTTATTCTGTCAACTGCATTACGGGAAACTACTTATCTTTGGTTCCTTATCTCCTGTGGGGTTTCAGGTACTGTGCGGAGCTCTAAGTTGGCGATGCCTTGCTGTAGCTTCTGGATTACCTCTTCCAGTTGTGCCACCTACTGTGGAACTTGTTCCTCAGTCTATACTTCGATAATTGTCACAGAGTGAAGTGCTATGTTGACCCTTTCCTTAACTTTAAGTTGCTCAACGAGCAACTATTCCTTTCTTTGTTGTAGCTCTGATTTTTCTTCATCTCATTTTACTCGTAGAGAAATATTTTCTCGTTCTGCATCACTTAGTTTCTCCTCAAGGTATTTTTGTACTTGCGCTAAAGCCTGGGTGGCTTGTGCTATCTCTCCCTGAGCTCGTCAAAGGCAAGCTTTAACTGTATCAACAATTCAGTGTAATTAAGCGGGCTCATCACCTAGTTCTGGTGTTCCAACTATTCGAGGCATAGTGGATACTGTGCAGTTGGACTATAGTGCCTGCTGCACTCCTTGGAGTTCATCCTTAATCTAACTGAACACCTCCTCTTGCTTAGGTTCTTGCTTCTCTATTATCTCCAATGAAGCATCATTCAGTGCTGCGACGATGAATTCGAAGTTGTTTGAGGTGAGGGTGGTCTCAAACTTAGTCCTGGTTGCTTTCATTTTCTTACTTGAGGAAGGTTTCAGAGGGGAAACCTTCCTTTTCTTTGAGGGGTCCTCCTCGTCTCTAGGTGGTGTAACCTCACCTTTCTTCTATTCTACTTCTGCACCATCTATTTCTCCACCATATCCTCCTTTCTCTGCTGATATGGAAGCGGTCTTCACGGATGCGATGTCTAAATCGTGGACCTCTTCAGTCTTCTTTATCTTGCTAGGTCCAGCTGTATCCAACACAGTTTTGGGGTTGTCAACATCAGACATCTCTGTAGGGTCCTATGGAACAAGGAGGTCCACCGACCATTCCTTGGTAATCTCCTCCAAGTCATCCTTCATTAACTTGTAGTATGACTGCAGTTGTTTTTTATGCTCATCAGTGCGCATTCTGATATAGATAAAATGATGGCCCGCCCTGAATTTCATCAAAGGTCTAAACCTATGGAGTGTGTTCGGGGTTATGAGAGGTTCAGACTAGATAGCGGTCTTTAGCTGGTTGTAATAGGTGTGGAAGTTGGCATTTGATTGCCACTGCTTGTTCGTGTCACTGGAGTACCACAACGTACTGAACTTCATGACCAATGGTTCAAATGGCTCGATGTCTGGGAAGGTTGCACCTTCCAGCATCTCCCATGCAATGAATGCGATTAAGATAAGAAGCCAGCTGAAGTGGAATTCATATCCCTGATCCTACGCTTCCTTGCAATCTAGTTCCAGTTGGTTCATGAGGTACTTCACCCAATTCATTAATAGTCCCTCCATGCACTTCCCTGCAAGGTCGAATATGAATACAGTTACTTGGTTCGGTCGGTTCTTGCGAACTAGCTTGCCAACGATCACCTGACAGGAAAGGTGCACTGCAACGCTTTGGATAGAGGCTACCTTGTATCCTCACGTTCCCTTCTCTACATCGTAATAAGTATCCTTTATCCTCTGGGAAAGAGAACGATCTGTGATCTTTCTGGGGTATAAATCTGATGTAGGAGCATCGCAAGGGCGTGCAAGCATAGCCAACAGCGAGACAGTGTGGAGATAAGAGACAGTTGGAAAATCACCGAGCACATTTTTTGAAAATGTTTTGAAATATTAATGAAGTCATTAAGTGGAGGCATGCTTGTATTATTATAAAAGGACCTTGAGCGATCCGCTCTTATCCATAGTAGATAGGATCCTTTATGTGTAATGAATGTAGGTAGATAGAATTTAATTCTAGATTAGACACTTTAGAGTGCAAGAGGGAAACGGGATATAGACACCCTCATTGTATAGTTGTAACATGATTTTCAAGATAGATAAGAGAAGAGAAGAAGCAGAGAGCTGTGTAGAAGAATTCCATGTACATAAGTTCTGGATTAATACAAAAAAGCCTTGATTCAGACTCATGGTTCTCATATATTCTCTGTGTATGCATTGTTGAATGTTATGCTCATGAATGTTTTACTCCTTCATCCATGCATTTGCTATTTATGCCATGTGTGTATGATTTCTTGTTAAATGTTTGAAATCTAGGAGGGGGAGTAAGGAATGATTTTCAATTGTTTCTCTGCCTAAGTGAGTAAAATTCCTGCAAGGAGTGCAGTGAAGTTTGTCCACAAGGAGTGCATTGACAGAAGTAAGAGTTTATCTCTAAAAGCTTAGGAGGGATAACAATTGTTCTCATTCTCGCAGAAGTGCAAGTTGAGCACAGGATCCATGCAAGGTGTGCACAGGCTGAGTAAAGTCTTAGAGTTTGTGAACCTGAGAAATTGTTGAAGGACTACTGTTGTAGGGAGTGCACAGAGTCGAAGGACTTCAATTATTTGAAGTAATTGAAGGATTCGCCACAAGGAGTGCGTGCAGGAGTTTTCTTTAAGACTCGGAGTTGGAGAAATATCAGGAGGGATAGGGTATTCTCAGTTGTCGAAGGAAAGCACAAAAGGTTGGTTCCTTGAGGCGTTGAAAGGAGGCGTAGCAAGTTTGCGTTGCAGGCAGGTAAGTTCTGCGGAGAAATACTTGGTTAAATTCACAGGAGGTGTCTAGGAAGAAATGGATGGACGAAATTCTTTGAGAAGATTTCGCGAAGTCACAAGAGCCGTCAGATCTTGTAGAGAAGAAGGTATGTTACGATGAGATTTCCTCAAGCGTAAGCTTAGAAGAAATTAGGGCCATAGGATCCAAGTCATCTAGGGCCATTGGATCGCTCGCGAAATCTCATTTTAGGGCTTCGTGATTTGAAGGGTCGAAATTTTTGCATCAAGGTTCGTGAAGTCGCGAAAGGCGAGTGGATCAGAGCCATCCATATGAGGAGGATAGGTGGCAGAGATCTAAGGATCTCAAAAAATCAGAGGTTCACAAGGTGAGAGCCCAAAGGTTGGGTGCTCCAAGTCGCAAAATCATGAAGTGTCGAAGACAAGCACGAGAGACATGTTGTGGGCCCGAAGGATAGATAGGTGGACACACGTCACATGTGGAGGGAGTCAACACCCCATTGAATTTTTGTCTCTTGGGGGTTCATAAGATAAGGGGATGGAAGTCCAACCTTTCAACTTGTGAAGTGGAAAAGGTGAGAAGCGCTAGTGGGAAGCCTAGCCGGTGGTCACGCGCGGAGGGCGTGGAAAACAGGGAGCCACGCATTGTTCATTGAAGGGAGTCAACACCCCGTTGACTTTTCATGTCTCGGGGGTTCATAATATAAGGGGACGAAAGTCCAACCTTTTGACTCGCGAAGTGGTGAAAGGCGAGAAGCGCTAGTGGGAAGCCTAGCCGGAGGTCACGCGTGGAGGGCGTTGATAGCAGGAAGCTATACCCGTATCGTCATTTCAGGTATCATAAGTTTGGGAAGGAAGAGTTGAGAGTCTCGACTCACGAACTCGCGAGTGGTGAATTGTGACAAGCGCCTTTCAGTTTAGGCCTTGGTCATAGCCAGTGGTCAGGTGGAGAAGGGGGAGCTTGCACCTAGTGTCTTTCGTGCAAGGGAAGCTTCCGAAAGGACCTGTGGATCAAAAGAAAGAAGATTCAAGTAGGGAATTGGAAGAGTCGATCTAGCTCAAAGGGAAATGAAGAACAATCTTGTAAGCGGATCCTCGACCTACGGGTCGAGTGGGTCTGCACCAAAATCCTGTGGGTCAGGGATTGCATGCGAAGCCTTGTGATCCAATTGATCAAATTCAAATCCACTATGATCTGGTGGTTCAACCATAAGTATCCTCCATGATAGCAAGACAATCACAACTTGATGCATGCTTTCACTTCTTGATGCCTCCCGAAGTAAGGAATCTTCATTACATTAAGTAGTGTGAACTGCGTGAGGTTCATGGTCCACTATTGGGGAACAAACTTTGAATTCTATCCCTTGGTTCTAGTCAGATACTTATATGGGGCTAGCATATTGTACACTTCCCTGTCGTCGAGGTTGAAGTCACTAAAATTCAATGCTGCGATCTTATCCTGATCTACGTGCACTGTGCGTATCCCCTTCAAAAGTTACATAGTGACCAATTCATATTCAAAATATTAGGGCACATTGTCTTGGTTTATTGCACTGCTCAAAGGTGGTAGATAAGCAGGTAGAATGCTCAGAATAATCTTAGCATTCACGATATCATCTTTCTGCTTCGTTTGTTTCTCATCAACCGGTCGGGATGGTCTGGCTCGAGCAGTGGACGGAGAGGCTTGCAGTCCTCTTGTCGAAGATGCTTGTACACTTGTATACACTCCTCTCTTTGACATGACTCTCTCTATCATCAAGTCGATCAAAAATTCCTCAACAGATTTCTCTGCAGTGCTCAATGCTTCTGACATACGCACTCAGGGTAAAATATTCACGAGATTTGGGAACAACTTAGACATGATAATGATATAGAGAATGAGAGCACAATGATCACTGTATAAACTCGGCTTAGTCTATGGGCTCAAATTATTGATTGGCAAAAGTGTTCTCAGTGCATGGCGCGAAGAGCTAAATAGGTAATTCGACAACTGTTGGCTTGCAATGGATATGATCCTCCATTAACTCCTATTCAATCCATTATAGTGTGGTCCAATGATCTGATGACAAACCTTTATTTATTTTATGGCCGTTCGAAGCATCAATTGAACGATTATAATATCTCCAAAGGCTATATTGCTTTGTCACGACGAAGTGCCATATGTTGCAGTTCTGATATCTTAACAAAGATCCAATTCTGCAATTTTTATTTCTGCGAGGTCTCATCTAGACCCTCCTGTAACTTTTCAGTCTTAGTCCTTTTATTTCATAAATTTCTAGCCTTCTTTCCAGTGATCTTCATCTTGGTAGTTCTTTTCTCATTCTGATTCTTATCTTCTTTGGTCTTAGTTACTTCGCACTATTGAAATTATTTCCTAGGGTTCTCGGATAGTACTTCTTCTTTGTCTCAGATAGGTAAATCAATATTTTGTGGATACTCTAGCATTCTCTTAGCTTTGACATCTGGGTTGCTAGCATTAAATATCTACAATATTCTCTCATGTTCTTCAATAAAGTGTGCGATCCTTCTGGTCATAAAGTCTTTTAACTCTTTATTCTTCTATTTCAAAACTTCTTCTTCTTCCTTTTGTTGAGCTTGATCTCTATCAATCCAATATTTTCCTATTATCATGGTAAATGGGGTGTTGTCTTTGACAAATTTAATAATCTCAAAGTCTTCTTTTGTCAAAGTTCCATTGACAATCATAGGTATCCGAGCGAGCCTTCCACAGAGGTTTACTAGCTTTCCTATGAATAAACCTATTCCTCCTAGTGAAGGGATCATAGCAGGCCTTCCTATAGCTTCCTAGGTTCTCTTTGACATAATATTCATCTGTGTTTCCTCATCCAGAACATAGTCCATGTTGAAGTCTCCTATTCTTGCTTTGATGCATTCCTTCTCTTTGAATATATCTGATAAGTTGACATGTCAGTGGTCATTCATGGTTTCTTTCATATGTAACAATGATTTCTTTGATTATTTCTGAGGTTCTTCTATAGGTTATGGATCTGGCTTAGGTTTTTCTTTATTCAGATTCATTCTTTCAAGCTTAGCAATCATGTTAGAGAAATCTAATACTTCAGGGTCTAGAAATTTACAACAAAGACAACTAGGTCTTCCACCAGGGCATTCCTTAGCAATATGTCCCAGCTTTCTGCAACTGTAATAGAGCGTTAATCCTCTCTTCCTTTTAAATGATCCCCAACTTCTTTTGTACTGCGCACTAGGATCATATGAGCTAACCTGCAACAATTTCTTTCTAGGATCCAACACCCATTCGTTAGTCCAAACATTCTTTCTTTGCATAGGTATAACATATCTTTCACTATTCTTATCAGATCTACTCATATCAAATCTTCTTTCATCTATTAATGCCCTATCTTTCAAACAAGACAGTCTCTATTAAACAAACCTAGATTCATACTCTAGAAACAAAAATTTCCACTTATCGTACTTCTATAGTGTACAAAGCTTTTAGATCTAACACTTTTAACTATTCTTACCTTTATCATAGCATAGAGCTTGTAGATCTTACCTCTTTTGATCAGAAATTCTTACTTTTACCTTTCTTAGAGTGCCAAGCATTTAGATCTTGCTTCTTTCCTTCAGATATGATCTTCTTTTCTTTAGACCAGGCTTCTTTCTTTCAGATCTGATCTTCCTTCTTTAGCATAGAGATTTATAATTCAAGTAGAATACTGCGCACTAGGGCATAGATCTATGCACAAAGATTTCATAATTTCAGGATGAATCTTTGCATAGACGTTCTTCTTTCTCAGTTCCCAGCAATCACAGTTTCAAGTCCTGAAAACAGAACCATTTTGGGCACAGGGGCAGACCCAGGGTTAAACGCTACAACAACGTACCAAAAAATCCCTAACTACCAACCCTTTCGACAACACCTATGAAGTAGATGAAGTCTCACCCAACGTAGTGGAAGGGGTGGTTGCAGACTCAGGTGTCTGCAACCTTAGCTGGGACTCAAATCTGTGATTATACAACTTACTAGAGCACTTAGCACCATTAGTTCATTAATATACAGTCAATAACCACTTTTCTTATAAGAAAAAAATTCGCACCATTCACACTAATCTACAATATTCAAGCACTTCACATATACAAATGGATCAGAATGAGCATATCAAGCACTAAGCATGAATATCTAGATCAGATCTAACATTCTCACATATAATAAGCACCAAGCATGAATAGATCTATCTAAACATATCAGAACATGTAAACACATCAAGACAAAGAACAAAGCACATCACACAATGTTTATGTGGTTCGCCCCCTCCCTAGGGATACATCCACCAACTCTTCTTTTTTATTGTCTTTAGTCAATCGGTTATAAGCACAAAGCCTCAAAACCCTTACTCCGCACAGGACATAAGATATTTGTAGCTCGCTAGATCATTCTTCCTTACGTTATAGCACAAAGCCTTCCACAACTTCTTACAATGACTTGCACTTATGTCTACAAGTCTTACACAGTATGCACATAGCACTTACAATCCTTTGATCACATAGATCTAGCACTTAGCCATTCCTTTAACACTTAGCACACCGAACTCTTTCTACATTGCCTATCCTTCTATATATACATTAAAAAATAGGCCTAAACATGGGTAAACCCATGGGTCGACATCCCATTCCTGTTACATATTCCCAAAAACCCAAAAAGGGGGCCAAGATCCCGTGATCTCTGCTTCGACTTGCACTCCTCCTTTGACAAGCTTTCAAAGTCCCAAAATAGGTCAACATGACCAAGAAACTCCCAAAACTTGGTCAAGGGCCAACAAGAGTATTCTTGGCCCACTTGGGCCTCAACTCTAGCTATACATATTTATCTACATGCATTGAATTTGAATATGAATGTATTGGCTCTATATAGAGATCATTTCAATCCTCTAGATCATAAATCTTGTACAAATAAGAGTTGGCATGTGCATGCTCATCATCTCTGACAGGTGGAAGAAAAAAAGTGTCTACATGTGGCTGTTGAGGTACATGTAAGACACTTTCCTTGAATTGGACACTTCGCTCAATGATGAGCTGGTCCGAGGAAAAATTAATGAGTCTGTATCCCTTCACACTGTCAGGGTATCCAATAGAGATACACTCTACACTCTGTGGATCAACTTCCTTCCTATTCTCATAGGGAATCCTCACCCATGCATGTGAACCAAAAATATAGAAGTAGGTTACTTCTGGCTTGAGGCCACTTCAAGCCTCATAGGGGGTCTTATCCTTGACAAATCTATGGGGACATATATTTTGTATGTCGTTTGAACAATTAAGTTCTTCAGCCCATAATCACCATGGAAGTTACTTTGCATGTAGCATGCAATATGCCATCTCTTTTAGAGATCTATTTTTCCACTCAACAACTTTGTTTTGCAATGGAGTATAAGGAACTATGTGCTGCAATTGAATCCTGGACTCATGACAAAGATTTTGTATGTCATGGTTGAAATACTCTCCCACGTTATCTATTCATAGGACTTTGATTTTCTTTCTTGACTGTGTCTCAACAAGGGATTTCAAATATTTGAGGTGTTTGAAGACCTCTAATTTTTTCTTGAGAAAGAAAATCCACGTGAAGCATGAGAAACCATCAAAAAAAATGAACACCTACCTTTCTTTACTAATTTATGGATGTGTAAAATGGCCCATGAGGTCACTATGGATCGGATATAAAGGAAAGGAAGCCTTTTGAGTCTTTCCTTTGTCAATTTTCTCTTGAGGATGTTTTCCAAGAACACATCCCTCAGAAATTCATTTGGAGAAGTGGATGTTAGGTAGACCATACACCATTCCCTACTTGCTAATTTGTTTTATATATCTGAAATTTAAATTCCCAAACCTTTCATGCCATATCCTACTACTTTCATCAACATAGGTAAGTAACAATGTAGAATCTGGTTCAATAAATTCAAAAAATGTCTATACTCTGGATTGATGATTTACCTCATCGATAGCAACTCTAGAATTGGTTTTCATTTCATAGATATACACTGCATAAAGTTTGAATATTACTCTCTTTCTGGTTCCATATTTTTTCATTTGATACACAGAGAGAAGATTGACAGAAATATTGGGAGTGTGTAGCACATTCTTGAAGATTTTGTTAGTGAGTTCAATTCTTCCTTTTCTGGTGATCTCGACTGAAGAGTTGTCCCCCATCAAAATAGGAGGACCTTTGCATGCATCCCATGAAGAATTGACTTCTTTCGTAGCTTCCATGTGGTGTGATGCACCTGAATCTATGATCTAAGCATCGAGAGAGGAGTTGAAGGAAATCAAAGCATGTCTAAAATTGCATTTCTTGAGATTATGATCTTCTGGCTTCTTCTTCTTGGCACCCTCAAGGATGAGATATCCAACGTTGTTTTTCTAAAGTAGTTGGGCCATTTGATCTATCTGTTTATGCATACATGCAGATTCTGGATGGGATCCTTTATGGAAGTAAGTGCACTTCTCCCATTTTCTTCCCTTTCCACCTTTGGATCTGGAGGCATCGTTGAAGGGTTTTGAGTACCCCTCCTTATTTGGATTTGCATGTTCTTTCCTTTTTTATTTGACTTTATATATTTTATATTGATGACCTCTATTATCTTGCACAATAAGTGCATGCACCTTTGGGCCTTTGATTTTTCCCATATTGATGAGCTTGTTTTTCTCTTGTGTTAGAGGCTCGATAAAGGCCTCAAGAGAGGAAATCATTTAGGTGGCTCCAAAGTAGATCCTAATTGAATGAAATGTGTATACAAACAATGAGTATTCTGGGCCATGTTTGGAGAGAATGGTAATAACCATCTGTTTCTCCTCCTTATATTTATCAACCCTGCAAGCCTTGAGTTGTGACAACAAATCCTTATATTTGGTAAAGAAATCTTGGAGATTGTCGAAGTTTTTTTAATCCAAAGTGAGAGATTCCACCTCGATCATGTGTCCCCTCATATCATCCTATTTTCCAAAAATCTCTTCCATGGTGGTCCAAGCCTCATTGGGGGTTTTACAGGAGGATATGCGAAAGAGGAATTCAAGAGAAATGAGACTGCAAATAGTTCCAAATGCTTCATCCATTTGATTTAGATACTTGGATGAAGCATACTGGTTGTATAGAGTGATCTGGACACACACCAAGTATGGTGTATTGTATGCTTCATCCAAGTATCTAAATCCACACTGGAGGAGAATCCAATACACCATACTGGTTGTATAGAGTGATCTGGACACACACCAATAATTATGAGAGTAAAATTCCACCTATTCTACTCTCTTAGGTAGTTACGGGAGTGAAATGCCACCTAGTCTGAGTTAACTAGTCTCTCAGTCTTCAGTTAACTGATTGAAAAAAAGTGAAGTGAGGAGGAGATCAGGGAATCATGAGTAATGCACTAATATAGTGATAATCCCAAGGAAATTTTGAATTCGTTGGTGACGATCCCAATTATGCATGGTGATGATCCCAATGTGGCATCTAGACTCCACTCAATTGATCAAACTGAAGTGTGAACTGAAGAGAATATTCTCCTAGAGGAATATTCTCCCTAAACTATAGGAGACTGAATAATGACTAATAAACATAGGGAAAACATTAGGAAAAATAAATCCTAGGTGTGTGTGAAGTATCTCCAACATCTTAACATGGCCCAATGCATTTATTTGTTCATGCAAATCATCCACAATAAACTCTAGCATGTTTGTCTCAATCTGTATGGTCTTGTGCCCTAGTGTCAGTTGTGTCAGGGAAGACTACATGATTTATACTTCTCTCCTTGGCCCTATCAATGGTTCTTCACCAGACCTATGCTCCTTCATCGGGTTTACATCTTCTAGCATCTGTTGAAGTACACCCAACTTGTCATGTACTTTCTTTTGTTGTTCTTCTTGCTTCTTTTTTATTTTTCCCATAACTCTTCTACATAATATCATATTTGGTATCCAATTATATCCATATCATCATTGGTTAATATGTAAAATTGGGTCTACCTCCATACCTTCTCTTTCTTGCACAACCCTCATGTTTGATCTTCCCTATTATCCTTCCTTTTGGGTCCTTCTTTGGGGACTGTTGATGTGCCAGGGATATCTCCTGCACCATTCGTCTAATATTTTACTTGGTCATCACTCAAATCCTCATCACTCTTTTCTTGATCATCCTCCTCTTCTTAGAGCCTTGTTTTTTCTATTGGACTCTTCCACTCTTCCTCCTAGTCATTGATTATCAAATTCACATCTTCCATTGTCAACCTGTAAGTGGTGGGTAACCATTTTCGCATTGGATCCTTCTTATCTTGTACGTACATATGGTGCATGCTGGATCTAAATCGAGAAATATACATGTATGTTGTGACTAATTCTTCGAATACGTGTGATTTTTTCACAATTGAAGAGGTGATACTCTCCAAGTAGGTAAATAATCTTATGCTACTATCATTTTGTCTTTTTTTAATTGGCAAATTCCATAAATAGGCATATCTTGCAACCATAATGTTACTACCTGGATTTCACATGCGATGGTAATACCTGGGTTCTTTCCACCCAACCAATGCAATGAGAATATGAAACCAAGAATAATGAAATTCAATTCCCTTCTCCTAGGCCTCTGTATAATCCTGTAAAAAATTGTTAACCAAAAAGGTAGCCCAGTTCATTTGAACTCCTACTATACATTTCTCTACGACTACAATGACAGCATCTAGTACTTCATCTTTTTGAAATTTCCACAATAGTTTGTAGGCCAAGACCTACATCACAAACCTTACATTATTTTCATTGATGTTTCAAACATCTAGGAACCTCTTGCCCCTGAAGGTGTAAAATTTATCCTTCATTTCTTCAGAGAGGGATCACTCTCCCATATTGAGGAACAATAGCCCAGGGTCTTCCCATGCTTTGGGAAATCATTTAATACATGAAATCAATATAGTATCGATCGATACTAGGGGATCAAGCCAGAGTGTTCCCCCATGAACGTAGCTTAATAATACCTTCACACATGCATTTATCTCTATACTCCACCCAAAATGTGGAATGTCAAATAAGTTCAATATTCCTTCCTTATGCAACCTTGACACCCACTCTTATGGTTCGACCCAAATTTCTCTCGTATCTGGGATGATCCTTGTGCATAATAATGATCTCTAGCCATCTCAGGGAATTTCTTTATATATATGATATCATGGTCCATAAACTTGAGGTTGGAAATCTTCCCGAGCATGTCTTCATCACAGCTTACACCAGTCGAAACTGGTGCTACCAACATTGTATACTTTGCATTAGCTGATAGATTTAGCTGTGGTGCATCATCCACCCTTGGTGGTAAGTATTCTCTGTGAAACTCTACTGATGTCATCAAAGTCAAAGCTATAGCTACCTCCTCAACCTCTGGTAATATTATTTTTTTGTTTTGGTTGTTTTTTCGCTGCTATAGACGGTCCTCCAACTCTCATTGGTTCCATTTGTTTCTTGTGATTGATTCTTGGACTTAGATATATGTCTCTTGGTAGGTCACTATAGCTCGGTTTTGATGGCTCAACTCTGTTCTCCAATTCACTCTAGTTCTCTTTATTTTCTCTCGCTTACATGTAACAATGTTTTAGACTTATCGATTTCCTTCTATTTTTGTGCTTTCGATCCAAGTATACATGTATCATCCTGCCTTGGCTAACTTTTCCAATCCATCCTCGTGGTTGATGAGTTGTTGCATAATTTCATCTTGATTACAAATTCCGTCGGGTGATTTATCCCTTGTGTTATCAATCTATCAAGATTTCTGGTAGTCTTTCCCATTTAAGAGTTGTAGGATGCTTTTATTATATTTCACGCCCGTTGTGTAACCCTCATTTTCATTAATTAATGCTTGTAACAGTCTTGTCATTTCCCACTTCCTTTGATCTGGATTATTTTTGACAAGAAATGAGAGCTGAGATATAACACAAGAAATCAGAAGATGAAAATCCAACAATTTTGTGGACCTCGTTTTGGGTAGTTTGGTGTATCAACTTCCCGGGGGTGTAACTTTGGCATATGATCTCCATTTGAGGCGTAAGATAGCTCATTGGAAATGTATTGTTGATGAAATTCATTTTGGGGGCTCAATCAGAGCCTTCAACTATCATTGAGGTGCTCGATCCTGAAAAAAATTCATTTATGCCCTCAAAATGGCCCCGAAAGTTTAGGAATCAAAAAATTGATAAAAATAGTAAGTTTCTAGAAGACTGTTTTGATCTAGTTGGAATACGTGGGTGGCCACTGACATCCACCTAGATCAGTCTTGTCTTCGAGGTTGGTGGTGCTTTTTTTTTTTTTTTGTACGACTTCTATAATACATGTATTCTAGTGCAATCAAAATTACGACGCATCCTATCGGTCGTCTCTATAGAGTTTCAGCGAACTCCCATTCACCATTCCTTCGAAGAAAACTGCATTCAAGGTTCCCAATCATGCAACACATGTCTTTGTTAGTTGTTGAATAAAAAAGGTCCTAACTAGTGCATTTGAAATTTCCTTGGATGTTTCATATACTTGTTGTCATAGAGTAGTACTAAATCTCAAACTTAAAACTTCTTTTGTTTAATGTGTTGATCATTCCATGCCCTCTCTCTATATTTATGAAATTGTTGATGCAATCCTGCAACAAACCAATCCTTCTCAAGATGTACTATCTGTGCCATCCTCTCCTCTATTGCACCAATATATTATATCTTTGTAATTTATGCAATGCATAAGTGAGGAAGAATAAACCCCATTGGAATTACTGCTTATTTCCCACAAACCAACCTGAAAGGAGTCTGACCTGCCAACTTCTTGCTTGTAGTCTTGTAAGCCCATAATATTGTAGGAATTCTTAAGTTTGAATCATCTCTCCCTACATTGCAATTATTTTCAAGGAATTCTCCAAGATCTTATTAAAATATTCCATGGTTCCATTGGCCTAAGGGTGATATGGGGTACTTTTTTGGTGATGAATCTTGAAATCCTCAGTCAATGTTACAATTGTCTTGTATATAAAGTATGTCCCTTGATCACTAAGTAATATGCATGAACATCCAAACCTTGTGACTATATTTTGGAAAATAAACTGTGCAATGGTTTCCGTAGTACAATCTATAACTGGGGATACTTATTCCCATTTTGTGAAAAATCTATCGCAGTAATGATATACCTTGTTGGAGCTGCCTTTGTTTTTCTATCCCATCACAAATTTCATTCTTAATGCTCGAAATCGAAAAATGGTTTTTGTATTTTCCCTCCGTGGTTTCAAAATCTCTAAAGCTTTATCACGCGAGCAGTGATGATTATTATACTCTCGAGGCGAGTCCTACCTTTCGTAAAAATGTTTCCTCTTTTTTTCTACCTCGAGATCTCATAGGTCGGATGCTATAAATCATGTAGTTCACACATCCCGAGCAACGAAACAGTGAAATCGTTTTAAATTTTTACCCAGGGCAGTAATGGGAGTAAAGTTTTCCTAAATCATGATTAAACGTCATCGGGTTTTCGTACTTCAGTGTTCACCAAATCCAAAAGTTTATTGTCGTAGCCTCGATAGACAAGAACACGAAGTCCTTATTTTAGTAACCCATGTCAAGGTTAAAAGTAAAAGCTAAACCATGGTAAAAGTTATGTCGGCAATTCACCACTCGACATTTTCTTTTTTAAAAGTTACACCATCTAAACCCCGACTCGCGAAATCACGATAAGGATATAAACGTAATTAATTAATCACTTAATCCGAGTTTATCTTCCCTTTTTAATTAAGTCATATTATCATGATCTCGCGGTTTCGCAGCTCGGCATGCAAACTTCCCGGAAACTTACCTTCGAAGCTCCGAGTCGCGATACGGTGAATATAAATAATCACGAAATTAATTAAAATCCTAATCATAATTACGTTTTTTATTAATCAAAATCAATCACTGCAGTTTCGGGGGTTAGAGGTTCAAAAGGTTAAAGCAAACTTCCCGATACAATGAGTGGCGAAATATTAATTAACATTGGTAAAACTGGATTGCTTAAGCTAAATCATTACATATCCTGTGTTTCGATGCTTGCATGATTTACGAGGTAGCCTTATTCTTTCCATACGCCAATTGAAATTTTAAATCGCCAAAATTTATGACATTAATGAGGAAATAGGGAAAATCGATGAATAAAGATCAGATTTTATGGCAAAATTTATTTCTAAACATGATTTAACAGACTTGTTCTGAAAGGTACCGAGTTTTCGAATATATATAAGAGTTGTGGTTCATTATAACAAATGCATTTTCATATTACGCAGAGCACATTTTCTCAGTGACTTAACTTCTGTATGTATACATATTTTTATCGCAGAATAGCTAAAGTAGAATCTCCAGGCATGGCCCCTCAAAAATCATCCAAGGAAAATGTATATGTTTCGGGACAAGGTTCAAACAATGTCGTTGATACTTCACCTCGAAGTATTGACTCGGTCCCAAATTGGTTGTTCGTTTCTGATGTCTTGCAGGCCGAATTGGTGGATTATTCTGATGACTCCAGCGACAATGAAAAATATGACATAACCACCAAGTATAAGATCGTCATTCAATCCGGAATGCATAAAGTAGCAGCCAGGCCATGATTGCTTCCATATTATGACATGGTCCGATGGGAATTAGACCATGTGGACATACCAACCAGGACCATCATTAATGAGCAGAAGGACACCATCGGGACTTTCAGGCCTAAACATCTGCAAGCCATGTATAAGATGTCCACTACGTCCAACTATACATATGGCGCCGAATTCTTGCACGAGTTCAAATAGAAGGAATGTGTACAGTATGATAAAACCATGTCCAGCTTAATAAAAGATTGGGTTTCGCACACCGTGAAGTTTAGGGCTGACAACCATGACATATATTCAATAGATTCTTTAGAACCATAGTACAAGTATGTAGCTATGATGATATGTCGGTTATACAGGAGAGAGGACACTTCACATTTTTTTCTTCCATGGGTGCCTCTAATGTTTTGAGTCGTCGAAGGAAGTTCCTTCGAATGGGCAAAAATGTTGTCCAATAGCTTGACCAGTTGGGTCACAGAGTATCAAGCGTAGAAAGAGAGCGGAAAGGCATCTTCATTTTTCATATCTACATACATTATGGACGTCGTGTATTTTTTAACACCATTTCCCTTAATGATATGGAGTTGGACCCCAGCAGAAGACGAGCCTATCCACGTTTATCATGCGAAATTATGGGAAAACAAAGTGACAAATTTCATTTATGAAATCTTCAACTGGGTGATGGTGCCCCTGCATGTCACTATTTTCGGTCACCCGCCACCTAGGATCTCGGACAGTATAGTGACAAATCTGAGCAGCATAGCCGATTGGTATGTAGAAGCTGAATTTTCGTCTCTTAGAGTTTTCAGGGCTTTTGTTCCCCTGCATGCATTGTCTTTGTTCATTCCCGACAAGTTGGCTTGTCGCGAGGTTCCTAGACAAATAGTAATTGGTGGTATAAGTAAGGAGCTTAAGGGATAATCAAAGAAGGTATGGCCACCTTTTCCTGTTCATTTAAATTCATATTCTTTATTATATTTAGGGCATGCCAAAGCTGAGGAAGCAGCCCTGGAAGACCTAAATTTGGTCATCATTGAATACAAGAAGCACAATCCACAAAGGGTTGTGAGCAATCATTTGGCCAGTTGCGGGCTCAAGAGATTTGAGCACGAGAATTCACCCTTGGATGACATTTTCTGAGGCGCAAGGTCCTATGCCGATATTCTAGCTCAGATACAAACCTTGGCACCCGAGGAGAGAGCAGTTGTTTTGAATTTCCAAGAACATCGACGCAGTTGTCTTCCCGCAGTGTTTTGAGGTGAGAATCCAAGTACGATGAAGGTGAAACAAAAATATGTCGAAGGCTCTAAGGATGCTGTTGGTCTCCAGTTTTGATCATGTTTTTGCCTATATTATATTCCAAAGACCTCCATTTCTATACCTAGTACCACCCCTTTTGGCCTTGTTTTGACATAATTGACATCTCCCTACCACTCAATGGGGCTACTTAAGGTATCTTTACGTTTCAAGTCATTTTTTACGAATTTTGATGCTTTAAATTGACAATGGAACTAACGTGGCTTGGGTTAGGTACCACTTCTATTTTTGAAACAGGATTTGCTAGCACCAGGTACCAGCTCGTACCCCGTGGATATACCAACGAAACTGCTAAAGAATTCACGTGTTATGGCCAGAATGGGGGACAGCGAGATCTCCATGACAGATGGAGTCATCGCTCATATGATGATTGAAGGCACAATGATAGAACTGAGTCGTTAGTATTTTATGATTCACACTTCGTGACACTACGTGTCACGAATATGTGAAGATCGTTTTAAACTTGATTTCAAGCTATTTTTGGACCTGGGATCCGTGGGAATGAATGTATTTTTTCCTTAGACTATTATGGAGTAGGATCTATATATAACCAGAGGACCACTCCTAAGCGACGGTTGGATTATGTTATGTTATGAAACACATTTCTGAATACAAACTGTTGTTGCGTTATGTTATTTCATTGTCATACGAATTCAGTTGTTTCTTTGAGTAAATGGAATGTGAAGTATACACAGTCATTGTGTAGATGATATAGTTAGTTCTGGTTTCCCCTTACAACGTTTGTACCGTTTGGTTGGGCCCACCAAACAGGTTCAAGTCGTTGCGTTACTCTGTCTTAGATTTAGTTCAGTTCAATTTTTTGGAATTTGCATACAGGATAGCTTAAAGTTTAAAGATTAACTGGTTCAGAGTCGTGTTTAATTGTTCTTCAACATAATCGTTTCCCACATACTGATAAATTTTACGTTGATGAGTATTGAACGCATGACTGATGCCTGTAGGGTTTAGAACATGAACTAGGTTTGATTAGTTTCTAGTTTTCAATTCGAACATAACTTAGAACTGGAATGAACTTTTCTTTGTCATATAGTTAGTTTCCCTGCTTAGTTAGGATAGTTAGATTGCAGTTAAATTAGAGGAAGCTTCTGGTACCAGTAGGGTAAGTAGGGTGTTTCTCTGTTTTCCTGTAGACAGATTTAGATTCATTTTTAATGTTCAAAATAAATGCATTTTTGGAAATACTCTTTCTGTCATGGCATAAATAGAAATGGTGATGATAGATGATTAAAAGTAGTGGTGGAATAATCTTGTGAAATCACACTTTTGAATAGAAATAGAAGCACCAACATT
>JZKD02S0151335.1:301518-314013 GCA_000966675.3 Picea glauca | reverse complement strand
TGGGACCTTATGAAGTAGAAACTGTTTTTGATAACGGTTCTGTCAGGATTAAAACCATAGATGATTCTCAGAACTCCTTTGTAGTGAATGGACATCGATTGAAAGTGTACAACAATCCTTTGTCAAAAGATGATTTCTTACAGGAAGTGGCCAAGAAAATAGAACTAAAGATAGTGGGAGAAGAGTCTTCTCCTCCTGCTGATCTTTGATCATTCATGCTGTTTTAAAATTCTATAAATAATAGATTTTTAGCAGAAAATAAAAAATAAAAAATAAAAAAAATAAAAATAAATAAATAAATAATCAAATAACATATAATAGAAAAAACATTTATTTTCTTTTCTTGGGATGTGTTGATATTTTATTTCCAGTTTTATAGGTTTCTCAGAGCAAGTACAGAACTGAATTTTATCACCCTCTCGCAACAGGTAAGAAGGTAAGACTGCTTTATTTCATGAAATTTCCTTGTCAATATAACTGACTTGTTCTGAAACAACTAAATTTGAGCTTGTTTGCTCCCTTTGACTGCTCATTAAATTATGAAAGGGGAATTTATTAGGAAGGATTATTCTTTACCAGACCTAGTGAATTATTATGGGAAAGAAACCCCCTTAGAGTCTTCTTTTGGAATTTCCTCAGACTCTCCAAATATGAGGAAGCAATGAGCATGTACTAACTTGGGCTCATAAAATCCACAAGTAAGTGATTACTGTTCCAAAAATTATGTCTGCAAGATTTCTATCTGCACTTGTGTTGGATGATGTGGAATACGTTAAGGTCCACCTTCCAACAAATCTCACTCCATCGACATCAGTACCTTATCTGGAGCAGAGATTAGAGATTATTTGGCACCCTGGACTCTGCATGCCTCAATGGAAGATGTCCTTGCTGACAACCTTGGGAATACACCAATGTCTCTTGGTTGATAGATCCTGCAGGTGACTTGACACCAACACCTCTATTCATACCTGTTAGGATGTGCTGTAGGTACCTTGAGGCCCATTGACATCTCTGGTGGGTCATCTCGCATCGGCTAACAGCATTCATTAATGGTTGGTAATCCGATGATTTTTGTTTGTGTTCGAATCCAGAACATCCATTCACACAAGCCAGAATTGTACCAAGGGTAGAGCTTTGAAGCTGATTGAAGACATGATTTCAGTTGATATTTTTCAAGACAAAAGCCAGGTTCAGGGGTCATCATTAGATAATCTATTGTTATAAACATAAAGTTTTATCAGCAGGATATTATTGGGTAAATTTATCTGCAAATTCCTGAGTGTTCCATTAGTACCAGTCAGTACCAGCACAGAGTTCATTATTTACAGGTTCATCAGAAATACTAGAGTAATTACAATTTTTGTGCCCTTCAGATCCAGACTTGACTTCAAAAGAAAAAATTCCACAACAAGACTTGCATAACAATGGGGATAGGTAATTTAACTCAGGTATTATTAGTTCATGTTGATTTACTGCATTAATTTACATATTAATAGTTTGAACTAAAGATACCTTGTTTACTCCATAATGTTTAATCATAACCATGACTGGTACCGAACGAACCAACCAACTTCAACATTTCATGAAAATGAACAACATTACTGGAACTGAGTTTGACTTGACTCGTATATGATAACTCTGCACCCTTGTACGACTTTAATCATTTTCCGACACACGATCTATCTCCACGACAATTCAAATATTCTCATATGATTTTCTTCCCGACTATTCCCTTCATCACATTCTCTTCCTTCGTCACCCTCATCCAACCTTCGCTGCCCACCTATAGACTTCCCCTGTGATACCAAGTGGAACCATGGTAGAAAATCACCATGAACCAGAGACATACACAGACTTGGAGGCCCTTCCGGAGTATGAGGCAACCAGAGATATTTTTAAGCAAGCAGGGTGGGAGCCGTTTCTGAAGAAGTTTGATGGATATAACGATGTAATCATGCTCCAGTTTGCTCTGCATTTTGAGGGTGGGTTTGCCAAAGTGGGCGAGCTCGAGTTCGAAGTCACGGAGAATTTCATTTTAGAGGCAATTCAATTACCCACCACAGGTCAGAGATGGACAAAGGGACAACCGGTTGATAAAAAGCTCTGTACGCAGCTTTTGAAACCTCAGTATTGGGAAACAAAGTGGTCCGAGGTAACATCATGGTCATGGTTGGAACCACAGTGGTCTCAATTGCTAGCCATCCTCCAGCATTACCTCACGTGTGAGGGTCGATATACCATCATATTTCCCTGCATGCCCGACTCCTGTTACACTTCACAGGTACTTTGCTGAACATACCCTTCTTTTTGTTGAAAAGTTTAAAAAGGATGGATGAACAGGTCCAAAAGGCTAACAAGTTTAGAGGAAGTCTATTTCATTTTGGTCTAGTTAAAATATTGATTAATTCTGCATTTTCCAAGAAGCAAGAAACTTGGATCTATTCACTGTAAAAACCCTCGCCTGTGCCCAGTCTAAAGATAGGAGTGTGAAGCCTTTTCCCCCACACAAAAGGTTGAACTCCAGGAAAAAGAGGGTTAAAACCCCGACCAAAGACTATGTTGGGGACCCTGATTCAGAACCTCCAATTGATGACGAAGTAGAAACCAATACTGAAACTGTGAAGGACACCACACCTATAAAGGCAAAAATTGAAATCCCGAGTTCTTCCCTAGCTGCTGGGAACATAATTGGCGTGGAGGAACTGACAGAGTTGACTGACAAGCCTAGGAGGAATCCAAAAAGAAAATGTAAAAGCATATTGTCAGGAATGGACAACTCGGTGCCCAGTTACCCACCACAAGAGAGGTTGGAAAGTGTGGATGGTCACGAGGAGGCTCCAGAGCCCTCTGAAATGACTTGGACTCTGTCCCAATTCATTCGAAAAAATCGTAAAGTGGATCGGAAGGCTACTACGCCCAAAGGAATTGTGCAGAATGAGTCAATTCAAGTACCAATCGGTACCCTTGTTCGGATGCAAAGAGAGTCCACTCCTGAACCTAGTCTAGTTGATACCTATGAACGAAGCCCAAATGAGTTCACTCCTGAACTCAGTCCAAATCATAATTTTGATCCAGTTGACACTTATGAACGCAGCCCAGATGAGTTCACTCCTGAACTCAGTCCAAATCATAATTCCGATAGAGTTCACACCCCTCCTCAAAGTCCAGATGAGTTTACTCATGCGTCTAGCCCTCAAGCACAACCAGGACAAGATCAAACATTTGAAACCCATTGTGAGATTTCCTCCAGTCGATCCTTGAAACCAATGGTGGAAAAACTAGAAAGAAAGAATACCATATTGAAAGAGAAGTTACATGAGTACACTGTATTGGATAGACATATTAAAATTGAGAATGAACTCATGAAACTCAGGGTAACTCACCTCTTGTCCAAAATTGAAAGGTTAAAACAGAGGAATAAGGGTATTTTCAAAAGGAACAGGCAACTTCAGAAGACTTCCAGAAAGCATATTATAATCAACCGAGTCCTCAAGAAAGAAATCAGAAATCTAAAGAAACAGGAGAGGCTACAAATGTTAGTTGCAACCACTGCAACCCTCTGATTGCTACCAGTCTTTGACTTTTTGTTGCCTGAGGACAGGCAAAGACTTCAGTGTGGGGGCATGTTGGTCTCCAGTTTTGATCATGTTTTTGCCTATATTATATTCCAAAGACCTCCATTTCTATACCCAGTACCACCCCTTTTRGCCTTGTTTTGACATAATTGACATCTCCCTACCACTCAATGGGGCTACTTAAGGTATCTTTACGTTTCAAGTTATTTTTTATGAATTTTGATGCTTTAAATTGACAATGGAACTAACGTGGCTTGGGTTAGGTACCACTTCTATTTTTGGAACAGGATTTTCCAGTACCAGGTACCAGCTCGTACCCCGTGGAGATACCAACGAAGCTGCTAAAGAATTTGTGTGTTATGGCCAGAGTGGGGGACAACGAGATCTCCATGACAGATGGAGTCATCGCTCATATGATGATTGAAGGAACAATGATAGAACTGAGTTGTTAGTATTTTATGATTCACACTTCGTGACACTACGTGTCATGAAGATGTGAAGACCGTTTTAAACTTGATTTCAAGCTATTTTCGGACCTGGGATCCGTGGGAATGAATGTATTTTTGATTTAGATTGTTATGGAGTAGGATCTATATATAACCAGAGGACCACTCCTAAGCGACGGTTGGATTATGTTATGTTATGAAACACATTTCTGAATACAAACTACTGTTGCGTTATGTTATTTCACTGTCATACGATTTGAGCTGTTTCTTTGAGTAAATGGAACGTGAAGTATACACAGTCGTTGCGTAGATGATATAGTTAGTTCTGGTTGCCCCTTACAATGTTTGTACCTTTTGGTTCGGCCCGCCAAACAGGTTCAAGTCGCTACGTTACTCTGTCTTAGATTTAGTTCAGTTCAGTGTTTTGAAATTTGCATACAAGATAGCTTAAAGTTTAAAGATTAACTGGTTCAGAGTCGTGTTTAATTGTTCTTCAACAGAATCGTTTCCTGCATACTAATATCTTTTACGTTGATGAGTATTGAACGCATGACTGATGCCTGTAGGGTTTAGAACATGAACTAGGTTTGATTAGTTTCTAGTTTTCAATTCGAACATAACTTAGAATTGGAATGAACTTTGCTTTGTCAGATAGTTAGTTACCCTGCTTAGTTAGGATAGTTAGATTGCAGTTAAATTAGAGGAAGCTTCCGGTACCAGTAGGGTAAGTAGGGTGTTTCTCTGTTTTCCTGTAGACAGATTTAGATTCATTTTTAATGTTCAGATTTAATGCATTTTAGGAAATACTCTTTTTGTCGTGGCTTAAATAGAAATGGTGATGATATATGATTAAAAGTAGTGGTGGAATAATCTTGTGAAATCACACTTTTGAATAGAAATAGAAGCAGCAACATTTAAGCATAGGACCGTTTTCTGTTGATGACTTAGATAGGAAATGCTAAGTTTCAGGATAGTCATTAGGATTCAAGTTCTCAGAGTGAGTTTTTTTTTTCTTCTAAAGATAGCATTCAGATAGGGATTAGAGCCTTACCCTCACATATAGTGTAGCAGCTCAAAGTTTACCAACCCTGGTTTGACAATTTAGTGGTTTAGGTCATTTAAAATCTTTAATTTAGCAGCCTGACAGATGCGACTCTCGATTGGGAAAAATGCCAGGATGAGGGAGAGCAAACTAAGAATTCGAAAGAAGAGATTAAGACTCCCGACCCGTCGAAGAAGTAGAGTCTGGTTACTACTCCAAGAAAATCAGCGAAGCAGATCAGAGAACCTATCACATCAGTTACTCCCTTGCAGTCAACTCAAGGAAATATTGACGCAAGGTGGATTTTCAATGAAGAGTTGAGGCAGTGGTAAAGAGGGAATTCTATTAGGAAGGAGAGTCAACAGCCAAGAAATACAAATTCATAACTGATGGGAAGGAAAAGAAGAATGAACAATTCGCAACTGAAATAGAAGAAACATTAGGAGCATATGGCTTGGTGAATCAATTTTCAGTCGAGCTTTTGAAAAACCAGCTTAAATGAAAAAATCGCCTCATCAAGACCCTTGAATCCAGACTAGCCACAACAACAAAGACTGACAAAGACCAGGCGAGCGTAGGAATAGAGGAGGCCAGGTTGGCCGATAAAAACAAGATAGAGCTACTCAAGACTAAGCTCAAGTAAGAACAGCTGGTGGTCCAGGATGGTCAGATGCAAGCAATCTAGCAAAAGGATTTGATCGAACAACTATAGGCTAGGGTGGAGATCATCGAGAGTAGAATGATAAATATCGAGATGTTCAAATCCCAGGCGATGGAGATTCGGAGCAGAGTCTCTGCGGCCCAACGAAATTTACTTGCCAAGGTAGAAGTGATCTAGGACAACTGTTTGCTAGTCAACCAGGTTTCAGAAAACTTATCTTCTAGAGAAAGGGAAGCTGGATTAGCATAGGTCACCTTCCAAGAGGCTGTGATAGCCACAGACAACAGGCATTCGGGAAGTACGACTAGGTTCACCATTTCGGAGAAAAACAGAGGAAACCTTCTATTAAAAGAATGGGAGCACAACATCACGGAAGGAAAGCTGCAAGCCAAAAGGGTAACAAATTCCTTAGAAGCGGCCTTTAGTTCTATAGATGGCAATTTGTTGGGCATTGATAGTGGAGGTAATGTCTAGGCATTGATTCAAATGAATATGGAAAAAATCTCACTTGATATAAAAGAAAAAGAGGAAAGAGATTCGGCCGAGATCTCCCAAGTGACTATGGCGGACATAGTCCAAATAGACAAATGTATGATTAAACCAAGTGTGCAATTATGTGCTATCGACCTCATAAGTAGAAAGGTGGAAGACAGGCTACTGCAATTAGCCCGAGACTGCTACTCTTTTGAAGCTAACTGTCAAGTAGAACCGTCGAGGATGATATCTCAGCTGGTTGAAATATGTGTCATCTGTACCGAGCACGTGTGAGGACAAACTTCTGGAACCAAGTGAAGATAGAGAAGAAGAAATGGAGCGATTTCTCTCCTCCCTATCATAACCAAAATTTTTGTAACGATTGAGATTCTATCTTATTGTAAAACTGTATAAATATACCATAGAAAGAAAGAAAAGATGTTGGACCTTTTTGTGTCGATTGTAACAGAGTTTTTACATTTTGAGAGTTAATACAAAGAAAATCTGAATATTCTCAATTCCGTCATGACTCTGTTATGAGTTTGTTTTCTTGTATCTCATATTTCATTTCATTTCATATTCATAACTGATGAATGCTTCGTTATAATTTAGTACAACCACTACTATAGTGAATGAATTTTGGTTTTTTGTAATTGTTTACTATTTTTCCTCTGTACCAGCTATTAGCAGGTGTAAGACCAGTCAACACTTTTAGAATTCTATATATTTTATGCTACATCGGGTTATTTCCTTACAATTTTCCTCTCCTGTTTATACGTGAGATTCTCCATTGATAGGAGCCTCACATCATAGACAGCTAAATGTTTTTCTCCCACCTCATACATTTTATTAAGATATAACTCAATTACGGGAAAGAGCCTTTGATTTGCACCGCGTTTTTTATTTCCGAAACCATAAATTCTCTTTTATATGACCAAATTGAGACAACACTTAATGTCCCTCTAAAGTTTTTCTTATTTCACTGTTCCTCCATGATTGTCCCTGTACCAACACAGCCTAATATCGAACCTAGATTATCAAATCAAACGCACATTGCCTTAAAAATTTTCGATACTATTCTTAAAACAACTACTACTCGAGTTGATCTCAAACGTTCATGGGAAAGGATTGAACAGGATATAACCATCCAGGAACAGTTGGAAGCTAGACAACGCCAACGTAGAAATCTTCCCTAGTTTCCTTTGCCGAAGGTTGACGTTTCTCTCTCCTCCACCCTTTACCCACTTTTGTATGCCTAGATCATTGTACTTCATCAGTGATCGTATAACTTATAGTGATCGTATAACTTGCGGAAAATGAGGCAAAGTAAGTCTATCTTTTAGCAATTGATAATCATGATGTGGTAGCAGAAAAAGAAAAGGAAAGGCCATCACAGTGAAAGCATCTATCAAGGATGAATTTTCACTACAACTTTAGAGGAAAAAAAAACAACGGCTGATAACTAGATGCAAAGAACTTATCTTGAGCGAATTCTGACCAGTCACCATATAAACGCAACACATATATATCAACTGTGTGTAAGGAGCATATCAAATGAATTCCCAACAAATTTTAACTCAGCTGAAAGAGGAAGAGATAGACAATACGACAATGACAACAGGGAGAACATACTTCAAGAATCGACCATGATGAATCTCACAATATCAAGTGGAAACGTCGTCTGCATTACTCCATTTCGGGTTTACAAAATAATTCGTCTTACAAAAGGAGCCCCTCTTCAAAAGAGGTTTTTTCCTTAGCTCCCCCCTTTCTGTTGGCCTCCTCCAATGATTATTTAACTAATCTCACCCTCTCAATCTGTTACATAACTCAGTGTTTACAGGAAATAATGTAAAAGAAATCTCTTTTGTTTTGAGAAGTATGGAAACGGTTCGCCTTCATGGAATTCTGCGACTGCTAGATGCTCTGCTAGCTTCTTTAAACCGTTAGTAATCATTTTGACAAGTGGTATACGAATGATCGCTTTATATGGTTTAACTTTAATGCAAAGTTCTCATTGCTTTAAAAAGCGTTTGGAGGTTATTATAACGAAAATGCATACTGTAAAAAACAATAAATTCACTCGAATCCAATTTCATCTTCGTAACTTCTACAATGCAAATGATCACTATGGGCACCCATACATGAGTTTGATTGGCTCAGCGTTAGTTGTAATTATTGAAATAAGACTTTTTTGTGTTCCACAGAGGGATATGGACATTATTGAAGTGAAGGTGTGACCTAGAAACAACATCAAGGCGTAAGAGAACACAATCATTCATGTAATGGTTTCCTGCAAAGACTAGCATTTTGGAGAGGTTCACTCTTCAAAATAAACACCTGTGTGTGTTGTGGCGATCGATTTATGAATTTGACAGTTCAACTGGTAAAGCTAATTATATAAATGGCATCTGTTATACTTAGCATTGTCTATGCTCGAATAGATGGTGCGTTTCTGGTCTTCACGTGGATTCTGTCTTTGGATCTTGTGTGAGTCATAATATTCGGCACAAGATGACATTTGAACAACCAATTCATTTTTTCCATCTATAGCATAACCTCATAGAAATTCTAAGTGGATTTTGGTGATGTTCATATAATTTGAGTCACCTCATTGTTGAACTTGATGCAGTATTTTTCAAGACTATAAGTTGCATGGTAACTTCCCCGTAGGAATTCAGGTCGATTTATATTTTCCTTCAATGTGGGCAGTCATCTCTTGTCAATGGAATCATCAAATTCCTATTGGCCAAGTCCCTACTTCTCACATGCATCTAAAAATGTTTCCTCTGTAGAGCAGATAAGTCGAATGGTATCCCTCACAAAATCATCAAGAATAGCCTCTTCTCTCGCGGGAAGAAAATAAATTATTGAAGGATCGTCATCAACTTAAAATAAGACTAGCGCCTATCAATGAAAATCAACTTTTATCTCACCTGAGTGTCAACTATGATTTGAACTGTAGAATAAATAATGTCTTGTTGCGCTAGGTTTAGATTTTAACAGACCATACTCCAATCCTAAGCCTCAGTATTTTCATCCATGAGGGATTGTAGAGTTCTGGGTATGTAGCACACTTCTTCCAGGTCTTCTCATGGGTTCTATGTTTGGATTTTTGTGTTCGTTGTCTCGTGAATTGGAGTTCGGTGGATAGTTGAGAAATTTGGGCGAAATTGCCTAAGTTGAATCGGAAATTTTCAATATCTGTTACAACATACCTTACCCCTGATGTTCTTTCTTATGGGTTTATTGGACCCACAAAGTCTATGGCCCACTTCTCAAATGATTGCAATGTAAACATTAAATAGAAAATCATTTTCCCCTCCTATATGGCTTCCCCACTCGTTGGAATACATCGCATGACTAGAAATATTCCTTCACATCCTTGTGAAGTTTTGACCAGCAAAGTCCTAATTTTATAGTCCAAAAATGACACATCTATGCATCCAAGACATTAGCCCATCCATTTGCATCATTTTCTAATCATACTGCTGAGGTTTCCTTCAATTTTTTTTTTTTTTGGATAATGTACATAACCTATTGCACTATCATCTTCATTCTACATAACACATTCTACATGCTAATATTCCTATATACATACACATGTTGCATGTTAGTCAGCTCGCATTTACTCCAAAAAAATGCAAAAAATATATAAAATTGCACGTATTTCGATGGATTTTATGGGATATGAAGGGTTTCCCAACAATTTTACCCCCTGTATCCCTTCCCCAAACTAAATAATAATATTTTTCTCATATAAAGAAGGGTCTAGGGGAGTGATTTGGAGACATGAACAAGAAGACAAGAAAACTCTGCCAAAATCGTTTCTCTCTCATTGCCCAAGTTTTGCATCTTTCTCTGACTTTTATCCTCAACTTTCCCTTCCATCCATTCTCCCTATGCAACCCTTCCATCTTCCCATGTTGGCATGTTATTTTTGAGAATTATATGTGGGACTGGTGCACTTGGAGTCATGACAGAGGAACCCAGACTTGGTTCGTGGAGTGGTGTTAGCAAGCAAAGGATGTAACCTTTCATCTTTTTTATGAATACAAAAGACTATATTTGTCCCAAACCTTTATGAGTACATGTTCTTATCTATTTGATCATTTACAAATATTTTTAGGATTTTAAGTTATTACTAGATATTTTATATGTTGTTGTGTTGCATTCTTGGTCTATTGCAAGTTATCTTTGGGAGGAGATCTTTGATCTAAGAGGCAATAGCAAGTGGAAGAGGTCTAATTCAACCAAAAGGATTCAAGGTTCTCTTCTTAACATTCTCTTCCCTCTCTCTTATCATTTAGTATAGATTTTTTTTGGGTAGCTTAGAGATAATTCAGTCTTTTAGGGGGTTATCGTTCTTTCTATTCCATAGACCTAGCTTAGGGGGAATTTTCCCCATAGAAGAATTGGAAACTTTGCTAGGGATTCTCTCTAGGGTCTTAGTGGGAGGTTTTCTAGGTGATGTAACCAATAATTCTATTGAGTACAATGCAGTGATAGAATATCTATGCGATGCTTTGTCACATGGAATTTCTCTCGTCCAGGTTTACTTAGATGCTCAACTAGTTGTGTCCCAGTTAAATGGGGTTTACTGCGTTTATGATCCCACTCTTCATCGACGATTCCTTAGGGTACATATCTTAGAAATATCTTTTTATTACATTACATATATTCATGTTCCTAGGAGATTTAATCATTTAATTGATACTCTAGCTAATCAAGTTTTAGATTGGCATGTTGCTCACTTATAAAAGAAAAGTACACACATACACATGTAAATACATTTGTAAAACAATGTCTTCCATAAAACAAGAAAGATGTGTATGTGTGTGTGTGTGTGTGTGTGTGTGTGTCCAAAATGGTGTCATGAAAGCATCAAAAGTTATCGGTATACATCGTTGGGCTTAAGCCCTCAAAATACATAGTACAAAAGTTCCCTCGAAACGTAAATAGTCCGACGTTATCTAATGTCTAGGCATATTGGTCGTGCTATAGTGGACAAAAGAATTCACAAGACACTAGATTAACTGGACCCAGATCTAAGGCACCCCTACTACATGTGGCTGCATAGATGGGGGGAGATCCTTGATCTCAGTCATAGGAACTGCATGAGTGAGAGAAGTAAGGTTCCTCTCCATTTGTCATAGGAATCTATCAGCCTCTCCAACTAGGGATCCTATCGTAGCTGTCATTCCTCCTATTGTTGTTGTTCCTACCTCTGGTCGAGGATGATTTCTGGTCCTGGAGAAGTCTTCTGGTCGACCAGGTCCCACATCTGTACATAATATATTTGTAAGTTAGTACTCTGATGCCTACATAAAAGGGATATATATAAAAATTAAAAATTTAATAACTTCAAAAAAAATATGTTACCTATCTCACCATGCTCCTCGCCAAGGGGCACAAGCATATCTGGATCTTAAGGAAGCTTATCCCTACATAGGGATAGTCCTCTATCACTGGGATCTAAGGTGACCACCAGTAAAATAATTTGTCATGAAGTACCTCTTGGTTCCTTTCTCCACCCTACATCCAACCTACAAACTGTTGGGAAGGAGGCAATATGCCCCTGTACTATCTCTCTAGCATTGAGACTGGGCACCCTCTCGAAGAATAAGGAACACAAAATTGTACCAAACCCAAATTTCTTATTGGTATGCCTATGACACTCTGTGAGTTGTCTCTTCATGCATACTATCATGGTAGTACTATAGTGAAAAATGGTCACCTCCAAGCATTGAACTTCATAGTGCATCTGTTTACAAGAGGCACGATGAAGTGTTGGAGATCCAATAATCCGCCCGATCATGAGTAAAATCACTCACAAAGAGAGGATAGTAATATTGTGAATTGGTAACTGAGAACCTACTTTCTTGGTACTAGCCTCACAATGCATCGCAATGTAGTCTTCAATGTTGTATGGCCCTGGAGGAAAATTCCTAAAGTTAATTGGTTCCCCTCTCCTAGAGAGGTCGGTCAAGAAGTAAATATTCTCCATGGTTGGAGTCAATGATTGACCCTCAATAATGAATGCTTATGCATCTAGATGATAGTACTCTACCAAGGCATTAAGCAACCTCGATTTTCCCCTCATGAATCAACACTGAAAGAATTTCCAAAGGCCACATTGTTTTAGCATAACAACTGTCGTAGGGTCCTCCTTGACCAGGGCATCTAGCTCCTCATGCTCCCTCCCTCTCCAGTGCACATGTATCATGTCACATACTAATATGGAGAGGTTTTAGTTTCTTGTATTTATTTTTTTCAAATGAAAAGGAGGTGTACACG
>JZKD02S0151335.1:283003-293952 GCA_000966675.3 Picea glauca | reverse complement strand
GGCATGTGAAGTGGGACCCTCCTCCTGTCACATCACCCTCTGGGTCATGTTACCCCTCTCACCACCTGTACTCCACTCAACCATGTGATAGAGTCATTCCTAATGGCCATTCGCTAACCCTATTGGCTAGTCACTAGCCCTATTGGGGTTCTACGGTTGCAGAGTCGAACAATTCGACATTCCTGTAGCGCCGAGGTGTGAAATATAAAAAACGCCATGATTATTTGACCTATGATCCTGACCCGCGATGACATGGGAGAGAGAGAGAGAGTTAGCTTACGCTAGGCCTCCGTAGATATTTCAGGGGCTCTGATTCTGCATAAATCAAGGAAAACTTGATTATGGTAGTGGGTGCGTTACATAGATCCTTTTTTTCATTTTGGTGTCCATGCTATCAATTTTGACTATAGGCTTGGGAGTCCTTGTTAGTCCCATCATGATTACATATTGAAACTTCATTCGTCTTTTTAATCATCACTCTTGGCCTTACCCTCTAGGCTCCCTAATGAGAATACTTTGTTGTCTTTCAAGCTTGCTTTAAATTTCGAAAGAAAAATCCAACGAGACTATATTTATTCTTTTCGATCTCGTCTGGATTAATGGAGTGTTTTCCCTTGACCAAGTTTTGAGGAACACTTGGTCATATTAGACCATTTTTGGGACTTTGATAGCTTTTCAAAGATGGAGCGCAACGCGAAGCGGAAATCATGGAAGCTAGACCCCTTTTTGGGTTTTTGGGGATAATGTAATGGGATTGGGATGTTGGCCCATGGGTTTACCCATGTTTAGGCCTATTTTGTATAGATGTCTAGGCCATATAGAGAAGAAGTTGATGATATATCTATGTGATATAGGATAATTTCCTAGGGTTGAATTTGTGTGAACAAGGCTTTGTGTATTTTATGTAAGTATTGCATCGCCGAGTGCAATTCCCTATGAGAGACTGTAGAAGGATTTGTGTTGTAGTGCAAGGAAGAAGGATATAAAGAAATGCACATATCTTTTGTCCTATGTGAAGAAGGATTTGTATGGCTCTGTGCTGTAACCTGATTAAATCAAGATAATAAAGAAGAATACTTTGTGGATGTAG
Source organism: Picea glauca (assembly GCA_000966675.3). Classification (NCBI taxonomy): domain Eukaryota; kingdom Viridiplantae; phylum Streptophyta; class Pinopsida; order Pinales; family Pinaceae; genus Picea; species Picea glauca. Next base: position 292,862 of record JZKD02S0151335.1, on the reverse strand, counting down.
CCCCAGGGTGGGGGTGAACCATGGTAAATATGTGTGTTGTGCTATGTGCCTCGATATGATGTGTTTGTCTCTTTCTTTGCTAAGTGATTTTGATGTGTTTAGATAGATCTATTTATGTTTTGTGCTTATGACATATAAATGAATATTAGTTCTAGTATGCAATATGCTTAGTGATTGATCTGTTGAATCTAATCTATATCGTTGTGGCAAAGTGTTGGATTATCTAAAATATAAGTACAAACTACGATGCTCTGTGCTATCTGTGAAGTATCATGAGAGTTGAATATTTATGAGTAATCTATTATAGGTAATTGATAAGTGTTATAATCACAGATCTTTAGCCCATCTAAGGTTGCAGACACCTGAGTCTTTCAACCACCCCTTCCTCTACCTCGGGTGAGACTTCATCTTCTTTGCAGGTGTTGCTGAAAGGGCTAGTATCTAGGGTTTTGTTGGTGCGTTGTTGTAGCGTTGAACCTTGGGTCTACTCCTGTTCCAAAAAATGGTTCTGTTGTCGGGACCCAAAACTGTGATTGCTAGGAACTGAGCAGAATAATCTTTATGCAAAGATTCATCCTGAAATTGTGAAATCTTTGTGCATGGATCTATGCCCTAGTGCGTAGTGATCCACTTGATCTGAAAAGATATGTGTCGAAGAAGGAAGGAAAAATTTGAAGGAAAGAAGTTAGATATGTAAGAAAAGAGTTTGATACTAAAGAAAAGAAGTAATATCTATAAGATATGTGCTCCGATAAAGGTAAGACTAGTTAAAATTTCTTAGATCTGGAAGCTTTGTGCCCCGTAGAAGTAAAAGAAGTGAATTGTTTTTTTTCTGAAGTATGAATTTAGGTATGATTGATAGATTTTTTCCTATATTGAAAACCAGGGCATTATTAGATGAAAGAATGTTTGATATGAATATATCTGATAATAATAATGAAAGATATGTTATACCTATGCACAAAAAGAATTTTTGGACTAACCAATGTATGCAGGATCCTAGAAAGAAATTTGTGTAGGCTAGCCATTATGACCCTAGCAAGCAGTAAAAGAAAAGTTTGGGTTAATTGAAGAGAAAGAGAGGATTAACTCTTTGTTACAGTTTCAAAAGACCAGGACATCTTGCTAAGGAATGCCCTGGGAGAATCCCCAGTTGCCTTTGTTGTAAGGCTATGGACCATGAAGTACTGGATTTCCCTAGAATGATTGCTAGACTTGAAAAGATGAATATGGAACAAGCAAACCCTAAAGGAGATCAAGAAACTAAGATTATAGAAGAACCCCAGAAAGAATAAGAGATTTTGTTGCTAAAAATGAAAGAAACCTTGGATGAACATAAAGATGCCAGTTTGTCAGAGATCTTCAAAGAAAAGGAGAAAATCGAAGAAAGAATAGGAGAATTAGACATTGACTATGCTCTGGATGAGGGAACACAGATGAACATTATGACAGAAAGTACTTGGGAAACCCTAGGAAGGCTTGCTATGGTTCCTTCACTAGGAAAATAGGGTTGTTTAAAGGAAAAATGGTAACTGTATGTGGTAGGATTACTCGGATAGCTATGAGTACCCATGGAGCTTCGATAGAGGAAGAATTTGAAGTTATTAAATTTATTGAGGACTATGCCCCATTTCCATATTTGTTAGGAAAGATCTAGATTGAAAAAGACTAGATCCGAAGAAAAGAAGAAAAGGAATCCCTAGAATAGAAGAAGCAAGAACTCGTGGAATTTATGACTAGAACGATCGCCTACTTGATGGAAGAACAAGAGAACAAATATAGGATATTGAACACAAGGGACTTGGATGTCTAAGCTATAAGAGCATTATAGGAACCAAAGAAGACCTAAATACCTAATCCATATGACGAAGTTGTATTACCCTTGGATATGAAGAAAGAATCTCAGCATCGTGAGGTGACTATGTCGAGAGAAGATAAGGATCAGAATGGAAAAAGGATGACCAAGATGAAGCTCATTGGGAAGAAGGCTAGGAAGCTAAGTAGGAAGAGGGCCAAGATTGAAAAGTTACATAAGATTCCTAAGGAAACTTTGCAGAAGGAAAAATCGCAGGAATTGAGCATCGTTGGGATCTCAGAACAACAACATATGACACTTCGTCGTGGAGAATCAATATAGCCGTTGGACCGATATACCTGTTTGAATTCCACCCTGAATGGATAGAAAAGAATTAAAGGATCACCACTAGACCGTTGGACCATGCCATAATGGATGGATCAACATTCATGAAAGCTTAATACCCATTGCAAGAAGACTGTTGACGAATTTCCTATTTAGCTTGCCATGCTGTGCCCAAAGAACACTTTTTCCAACTGAAAAATCAAATCCCACAGAACTAGTGATTGTTTATAGTGATCATTGCAAGAAGATTGTTCATCCTAGTGCAACATTTTGAGATCATCATGACCCCGATTATCTTTCCCGAGTGAGTATGTATGATGAGCTCATCGAACTTGAGGAATCTTTCATAGAGGTCCTTCTCGATTTAATGACTAACAGAGTCATGTCAGAAAGAAGAATGTCCATCGGAGTTGAAGCATCATCGATGAGAGGAGTGCAAGCCTCCCTGTCAACTGCTCAAGCAGGAACATCTTGAGCCGACATAGAAAGAAGAACTAAGAATAAGGATGACATAGCCAATGCAAAGTTAGTTCCATCCATCCTACCAGCTTACATACCCCCTTTCAGCGGTGAGATTAACAAGGAAAGTGTCCCTAGAGACTTTGAGTACACCCTAGTCACTACATATCTACCGAAAGGACTACGTACCTACCGCACAATTCAAGACAAGGTTATAGCATTGAAGTTTTGTGACTTCAACCTAGGGGACCGTAAAGATTACAACATGCTCACCCTGTATAAGTACTTGATGAGAGCTAAGGGAAAGAATTTGAAGCTCATCCCTTAGTAATCGACAATCAACCTTGCACAGTCTACTTTGCTCAATGTTATGAAAATACTTCATTTTGGCAGACACCAGGAGGTGAATGCTTGTGAAAAATTGATGCTAGAAAGTTACCACAGAGGATACTTGTGGTTATATCATCACATAACTGTTGATCCGGTGCTAATCAATAGGATCACTAGGTTTAGCTTGTAGGGCCCTGATCCCCATGAGTACTATCCTGGAAAGACCGGAGACTGTGCTCTTGTGTAGAATATCAAAGAAGCCTATGGAAATTTTGAGAAAGGCGCGAGAGGATATAAGGTATCTTCTATTGAAAGTGGTGCAATGTGCCTCACATGCCAACTGATTGCAGGGAAGTTGGTATGCAAGAATCGACCAACACAAGTATCTGGGTTTGTAGTTGACCTCGCAGGAAAGTGCGCAAAAGGACTACAGATGAACTGGGTGAAGTACCTGGTGAATCAACTGGAGATTGACTATAGAGAAGCCCAGGATCAGGGGCATGAATTACATTTTAGCTGGCTCCTGATATTGATCACTTTTGTTGCATGGGAGATACCAGAAGGCACAACCTTCCCGAACCTTGATTCCTTTGAGCCACTAGCTGTGAAATTCAGTACATTGTGGTACTCGAACGACATGAGCAAGAAATGACAATCGATTGTCATTTTCCACATGTATTATAACCAATTGAAAGAATCCATAAGGAGGGAACCTCACATAACCCTGAACACTTTACATAGATTCTGACCTCTAATAAAGTTTAGCTTGAACCGCCACTTTATATACCTAACCCCATGCGCTGATGAGCACCAGGAACAACATCAATCCTATTATAAGCTGACATAAGAAGACCTGGAAGAGCTTACCAAGGAATGGTTGGTGGACCTCCTTGTTTTAGCAGACCCCACAGAAATGTCTGACATCGACAACCCTGAAACTATGCAGGATACACCTGGGCTGAGTAAGAGAAAGAGAGAAAAGCTAACGAAGAAGACTGAAGAATTCCAGGATATTGACAGTCTATCTGTAAGGACGAATTCCATTACACATGATGAATAAGGTGATACAGAAACTCATAAAGTTGAAGTACCACCGCTTTGGGATGAAGAAGACTCATCAAAGAAAAGGAAGGTCTCACCTCTAAAACCTTCCTCCGGAAAGAAACCAAGAACCCCTGTAACCAAGATGCAAACTTTCCTCACATTTTATGACTTTGATTTCATTATTGCAGTGATCAATGATGCTTCAAAGGAAATCATAGAGAAGTAGGAGGCGAAGTAGGAACAAATGTATAGACAAATTGAGATCGCGCTCTGTGTATAGAAAGCACTCCAGTCTAGCCGAGCAGTCTCTATTACACCTTTTCCAGAAGGAACAACAAAAGTGGGATATGAATCAGTTCAGCTCATAAATATTGCTAATGTAGTTGAAGTATGCCTTCGACATTCTCAAGAAGAAAAAGTGCAGGCCAACTAGGCCCTCAAGAAAGCACAAGAGGAAATTATTGAACAACGCCAAGCCGTGCAACAAGAGAAGAATGCTCTCCAAGAAATATTTGAAGAAGATAGATCGAAGATCCAAAAAGAGAAAGAGAAGCTTCTCACAAAGTAGATAGGAATTGAAGAAGCAGTCAACAGAGAATTTCGCTCTGTGACCGTCTTAGAGCAGGAGACCGAAGAGTCCATAGAGCGCCAAGTGATGAAGCTGGATGAAGTTGTTCAACAACTTCAACAAAGGGTTGTGGAATTAGAGCTTCATACCATACCACAGACTCCGCAAGAAGTGCGCGACCAATCAGAATTGAATGCTCAGAGCGTAGTTGAGAGGATTAAAACACTTGTTGTAGAATGCAAACAACTAAGTAGAAGAAGAGCACAGATATATGAAAAACTATCTGAAGACCCATAGTTGAAGAAATTGGAGTCCCAAATCTAGGAATAAAAGAAACACACAGATAAAGTACATGCACATATTAATCTCCTTTCACCCATCGAGAGGATGAAGAGATCCAAGGAACAATGCACTGCCCAACAACTCATTCTTACCATGCAGAACAGAGTGATGGAAGTCACCCAAAAACTCTAGCCAGGCCAGGAGGCGACCTACCTACTGTTTGAAGAAATTAAAGGCCAAGGAACACTACTAGAACAAGTAGTTGTTACAGTCGAGCAACAACTAGAAGGATATATCAGTGAAGCGATTGTTCAAGAATTTGTTGAGCAAGACGCAATAGCACAGAGACAAGTCGAAGTAGCTCAGGCCAAGCTTGAGACTTTTGAGGCAAACTTACCCAGACCTGAGTGACTCGGGATGAGACATAGGTGAGTGTTGGGGGCCTGTTGGCACTTGAGCAAGTTTTGAGGAGCACTTGGTCATATTTGACCATTTTTGGGACTTTGACAGCTTGTCAAAGATGGAGTGCAATGCGAAGTGGAAATCATGGAAGCTAGACCCCTTTTTGGGTCCTTTTTTGTTTTTTGGGGATAATGTAATGGGATTGGGATGTCAACCCATGGGTTTACCCATGTTTAGGCCTATTTTGTATATATATATATATATGTGTGTGTGTGTGTGTGTGTGTGTGTGTGTGTGTGTGTGTGTGTGTGTGTCTAGGCCATATAGAGAGGGAGTGGATGATATATCTATGTGATATAGGCTAAGTGCCAAGGGTTGAATCTGTGTGAACAAGGCTTTGTGCATTTTATGTAAGGCTTGCAGAGCCAAGTAAAAGTCCCTATGAGAGACTGTATAAGGCTTTGTGTTGTAGCATGGAAGAAGGATCTAGTGAGTTGGGCATATATTATGTCCTATGCGAAGAGGGATTTAGATGGATCTGTGTTGTAACTTGATTAACTAAAGATAATAAGGAAGAAGAATTTATGGACATAGCCATAGGGTGGGGGTGAACCATGGTAAATATGTGTGTTGTGCTCTATGCCTCGACCTGATGTGTTTGTCTCTTTCTTTGATAAGTGATTTTGATGTATTTAGATAGATCTATTTATGCTTTGTGCTTCTGAGATATGAATGAATATTAGTTCTGGTATGTAAGATGCTTAGTGCTTGATATGCCGAATCTAATCTATCTCATTGTGGCTAAGTGCTGGATTATCTAAAATATAATTACATATTGCGATGCTTTGTGCTATCTGCAAAGTATCATGAGGGTTGAGTATTGATGAGTAATCTATGCTAGGTAATTTCTAAGTGTTATAATCACAGATCTGTGTCCCATTTAAGGTTGCAGACACCTAGGTCTTGCAACCACCCCTACCTCTACCTCGGTTGATACTTCATCTTCTTCGCAGGTGTTGTCGAAAGGGTTGATAGTTAGGGTTTTGTTGGTGTGCTATTGTAGAGTTGAACCCTGGGTCTACCCCTGTGCCAACATTGAGAAAATTATCCCCCTAGATTCTTCTTTAATCCCTTTTCAGACTCTCTAAAATCAAAAATATTTTCGAGTGATCTTGTTGTTCTTTATGCTTGCTAAACTCGAATTTGAAGGCACATATTTCCGGCGGTAGTTTACCCCTTTTTCAGTCTAGATGACTAATTTTACGAATAAAGGTATTCTCTAGAAACTTTGGTTCACTATAAGAGTATTCTCTTGCGTAAGTTTAACCCTTTTTCGGGCCCGAGGGACTAAATTTTTGAAAAAGGAACATTCTCCTTGGTTTTGGTTTATCTCTTTTTTAGGCCTTGGAGATTAATTATGAAAAAGGAACCTCCCAGAGTCCATAGTTAAGATCTTTTCAGACTCCCTAAATATGAAAAGATCGTCGAGTGACCTTGTTACTTCACACTTGTTAAATTGGTCCAGAAGAATATCTACTTGACATGAGTTTAACCCTTTTTCCAGCCTGTAGATTATTGTGAAAAAAGGTACGTCTCGGGAGATTCATCTCACCAAGAGAGTTCTCCTTAGTTATATTTTATACGTTTTCAGGATAAGGAGACTAAAGCTAGAAAAAGGCTGTGAGTCCATAGTTAAGGTCTTTCTAGACTCCTTAAAATTGAAAAGATAGCCGAGTGATCTTGTCTTTGTCACACTCATTAAAATGGTTTTGAAAAGACGCCCTTTCAATGCAAGTTTATCCCTTTTTTGATCCAATTGGAATAATTGCGAAAAATGTACTCCCTGGAGTCTTCTTTTTGCATTTTTTTAGACTATCTGAATGTGAAAAAACCATTGATCTTTCCTTAAAAAATTTACATGAAGGAGTTTTGTTGTCATTCTTAATCACATTGTGGGTCTTATCTTTACATCTTTGGCCTATTTTCAACTCCATGTTTCTCTCAATTGAACCTTTAAAGCATTCCTTATACGGAAGCCTTGCATCACGTTTTGCCTCTGCGATCTGACACCTTGACCCATGGAGGAATTTTCCCCAAGTTTCCTTATCCTACACATGTCTCCTTTCCTCGAGCATCAATATGTTCCATGCACTTGGAACTAGTTTTATTTCTTGTGAGACTCATTCCTCCTTTGTAATGTAGCATTATTTTATTCTTTTTCAATCTTGTTAAAAAATTGAAAAAAGACAAAAAAATCAAATATTCCAAAAAGATGAGATGAGAAATATACATTCTTTTTTCAGTAGCAAGATAGTTGCCCTTGGACAAAGAATATCCTTATGCTTGTTCTCCAAGCATTGGGATCTAGTATGACCTTATTAATTCGTTCTTTCTACATAAAGTTGTGTCCTCCTTTGTTTGGTTACTCTTCCAAACATATGGAGAGTTTGTGGTGTCTCCTACATCACAGACTTATGTCAATGTTACATTGCCTAATTCTAATCATCTCTCATGGTTTTTCCAAGGGAAGTCTTATCCAACCCAATTCATCCATTCTAAATCTTATCTCTTGACTTTCATGAGTCATCCATCACGTAAGTCATGTCAAGTCCAGATTCAAAATCGACGAAGTTTTCTTCCTAATCATCGAGATCCTCCAGTATTTTCTCGACAACTTGTCGAAGACCTCATAGTAGTGAGTCTCACACTCTTATTATACTCCTACATAAGCTATTGAATATCTTGAAGTTGTTTCTCTAGCTATGAAGCCCTCATATCTGGCCATAGGATGATTCTTCGTGACGATGCATATTGTATTGTATTCAAATATCATTGAATGATTTTGAGATGTAGATCCATTGTGTATTGCTCACGGCTACACTTTATATAGACAATTATATGACATGGATATGAAGTTTACTTGATTGGAAGCCATGATTAGTTCATCCCTAGCATGGGGGATTAGATCCCTAACAAGGTGAATTACAAAAGAAGGACCCCGAGAGAAAATAAGGGTCGTTGATCGAAGTAAATAGTTGATAAAAAGGGTCTAATGAGCTATATGGAAAGCACCTAGTCGAAGATGCATCATATAGCATTGGTGATGGTAAGCCACATGGATTCCATGTGGAAACGAGGTGGAATGTAGTCACTAAAATCTTGAAACCTTTGATAGAATGTAACATTTGATAAAGAGCTCGATTTTGAGCATGGTGAAACTGATTGGAAATCTCTTGATGACCATAAGACAATGGTACTCTTAAGAGGAGGTTTTGAGATGATTAAGGAAAAGTGAATTTTTAATACCATGCCCCTTAAAAAGGTAATTAATGGGTTGGGTGTATTACAGAGTGATATCAGGCCGAGCTACAACAATAGGCCTGGTTGGGACATAAACTAGTCCTAGGACTGTTGTAACAAGACCAAGACAAGCATGTTAGAAAGAGTTCCTCTACATTGGAAACGTTTATCTATTATATGCACAAGCTCCTTAATTGAATTTTTTTGGGGGAATTTCTTACAATAAAAAAGTTACATGTTGATTTGCAGTATAAGGATGATATTGTTTCTTTATGATATCTACTCCTACAGGAGTTGGAATATCCTAAAAAGAACTAATGGTTGAACCTGATCATGAACAAATGAAAATTGCAAATTCTTGTTAAGGTCTTCTTAGGCCCAAAGGATGGTTGTTTATATGAGGACTAAGACCCTTACGAAAATTTCCATGTTTCTATAACTCCTCATGCATAGGGGACTGATGAAAATTGTAAGGTCGCTTTACTTGACCTATAATGAATGAAAATTGTTGTTGGAATAACCTAGCTAAGAAAATAAAAGGGAGTCTATTAGAATTTTTCTAGTCCTCATGGAAGAGGTGAAATGATATGAACATATGAGAACTTTTATAAGCTCACAACTACAAGAATGTATATACCTATTCACCTAAAATATTTCATATGTAAGTGAATGCAAAAGGAAAATAGTCAAAATATGTTTGTAATGTATGGTGCACGATGCTATGCTGGAATGAATATGGAAAATATTGACCATGCATATAGACTTCATATAGTCTATTGTGGGATGTAAGATATGGTTATTTCATATATCATATGGTTGGTAGTGATATCATTATAGCAGAATAATTAAAATGTGTTGATTAAGGTTGGTTCTCATTGATGTCAACCCTTGAAGAAAGTTCGATATCGATTTTTGGTAGCACAAAGATTTGGGTAATGGACCCAAGGTTGTTTCATGTATAATGGTATGATTTTTTATATATTTGCAGGTAATACTATTCTTTATGGATAGTACATGTCATTCCATTTCAGGGGGTATGTGGAACGTCACATAACTCCTAACGGTTTGAGAGTTATGGCCTTATGAAGTTGGAGGACCCTCATATGCAGGATTCAAGCCCTAAAAGGTAAAAGAAGTCAAATATCTTGTAAAGAAGAAATTATTATTTAAATGGTAAAGAAAAGTGACAAAGTCAAGGAGGATTAATTAAATAATAAAATGAAGTGACAAAATCAAAGAAGATTATAAAGTGAGGTGACAAAGTCAAGGAGGAATATTTAAATGATAAAGAAATGGAGAACTTTCTAATTATGGAAAGTGGTTAACCCTAAAAT
>JZKD02S0151335.1:239157-249376 GCA_000966675.3 Picea glauca | reverse complement strand
AGGATGTAGCTTCCACCTTCCCTCAATCCGAAGAGGAAGCCATCAGTAAGGCCCAACAGTATGACCTCATCTATGCACAGTCAGGGTACTTATACACAGTACTTCCTGATCTTCCCAAACCTGTGCCATTTTGCCAAGACAAATCTGGGATGTCTCACTCAACAGACGGACTCATTGGTTCCACCACACACTAGGGTCCACAACCCCAACCACCACCGATGTATGAAACACCTCAATACCTGCCAGCATATGGGGGCACTTCTTATTACCCCCCACCCCCTTATCAACAACCATACCCTGTTGCTATACCTCCACCCATCAATGGACCACCATCGGCACCTCCCATACATTCACCTATTTCCACAACCAGTGGTACTCCCTCAACATCAGCTTACAGTAATAGCGAAATAACTATGCCTTCCTATGTACCTTATGGATCGATACCACCACAAAATCCATACTTCCCATTTCCTGGTCCTCCACAACCCATGGCTCCCCCACATCCACATGCGGGGGTAAATTTTGTTCAACCTTCTGCTGCTCAACAATACCAAAGTTTTGAACAGTTGAATACATCCAATCCAACTCATCCATCGAACAATGTCAAGAATAAAGGATGGAACAGGAATAAAAATAACCCAGGTCAAGGCGGTAATCAACCCCCACAACCCCAACCAACTGGGGGCAACCAGAACCAAGGGAACCAAAACCCCCAAGGGGGCAATAACAACAAATGCCAAGGGAGAAATAATGTTAAAACCATATTCCCTTGTGTTCTTTGTGGTGAGTTCGGGCATTACACTCACCATTTCCCCCATATCGCTGATTTCAAATGGTTGAAAGACTCAGGTAGTCTTCCCCATTCACCTGCACAAACTGCCCCTCAACAGGCACCACAAAAATACATGCAACAACCCCCTCCCGTCGTGCTACAAAATCCTATCCCACATCAAGGTGTGATAAACACCCAGCAGGACACACAGCATCCCCCACCTCAGGTGGGACAATATCACAACCCCAAAAATCCAGCAGAGCGTATAATTCTCCTCACCAGTGAGGAAGAAATCCTTCTGCAAACGCATAATTGTCAGTATCATACACCCACTGAGTCTACTCCCATCTCTCCAGAGACAAACCCTACACCGACGAGACCCCCGTTGGTGATCCCTCGCCCTTTCGCCGAACCACCACTACGCATCCCTCGTATCCCCTTGCATAGGAATCTCCACAACCCACAGGCTAGGGCAGCTCATAACTATAGCTTGGTAGACGACTTAGCACAATCCCTGGCTGCCATGTCAGTCTTGGAAGTCCTCCAGACTTGTCCTACGCAGCGGAAATCACTACTTTCTACCTTGGGGGTAGTTAACCCCGCAGATACTCAACTCAACACCTTTGATCTTGATAGCAGAGAACCTCGTCTTCCCGCCTTGATCGCTTTTCAAATACTAGTGAAAATACGAAACATCACAGTTCATCAGTGTATCATCGATGAAGGTGCATCTACGTGCATCATGTCCAAAATAGTATGGAAAAAACTTGGTTCCCAACGACTCATACCCTCTACCATCACATTACGAGATTATGACAGATGACCATCCTCTCCTGAAGGGCTCTTCCAAAATGTCCCCGTTGAACTCGGGGGCAAGACTATTCTCATTGATATCGAAGTTATCGATGCCCCGCTCGATTATAATATCTTGTTCGTTCGTAGCTGCATGTACGCTATGAAGGCAGTGGCATATTTCGTCTTTTGGACAATGATGTTCCCCCACAATGGGAAGATCGTGACCATTGACCAAGTCTCACATTATGAGCCTAACCCATCTGCCAACCTCGATAACATTCTTCGTCTCATCCACACCAACCAAGACGCATATCCACTCATCGAGATGGGTCCTGGGATTTTTAAAGATCCATCCTTATTAGGGACGTACCATTGAGAACCACCACTCCTTCATCCTGCTAATCAAGTATGCTTCATATCATCTAACAGAACTCACACAGAGGATGCTCTTCCCTCTCAGGAGGCTTCAGTGATTCCTGACATCTCAATAATCGCAGAACCACTCCCGCCGGAGCCTCCTGCGCACTCGTCGACCTCAACAGTCCACGAATCCACACCCCCTCAAGAGAATAATATCGTCCGGGAGACACTCCCCCAACCCCTCACCCAGATTCCCTTCTTCTAACCTCCCCTAGGTATTGAATCTTTTCAAGTAGCCGCAATGCTCACACTACCGAATATGGTGTTAGCAATCCCAGTCTGGTATTTACACCCACCAGAGATGGTCCCTCAACCATCCCTTCCCCCACAAGAAAGACTTCCCATGAAGATTCTCGTCATTACCCACACCACCCCCCCACTCACTAACCTCCTGGCTACAGCTGGGGGCAGGAGAAAGAAGAAAGAGCCCACCACTCCACTTCCTCCATGCATCCCACCACCTTGTGCACTATGTGATAAAGAGGGCCACCAAACCAACAATTGTCCATCACTATCTGAATTACGGAATTTGATCTCCCTCGATCAAACTCCCACAACACCCGCCACTACTGCTAATCCCACCAATACCATCAACCCTTCCAGTAGTAAAGGGTTGAGGACCAAATATGCTTGTGCTATATGTTCAGAGTATGGCTGTTACACCCATCATTTCCTAGCATTGTCGCGCTTTAGGCAGACATTAGCGGTTGTACGCCAAAACTTCGAGAGAAATCCACGCCCTGCTACGTCCTCTTCAAATATCACCGACATTCGCTATCTCACCACTTCTGTCAATGAATGTATGAGATGCCCTTGCTCTCTCTACAATTCATTATCTCATTTTACATACCAGTGTCCTATGATACTTGAATAGAGGCAACATCAATTGGCCCTACTTCACCAACCCGCAGAGGCGATAATTGGCATTACTTCGTCACTCGAGGATCTTCATGTCATTTCTCCTGAGCCTGCGGCACTCCCAATGGCTCCATGGTTCTTAAATAACGTCTCTGAGGATTTACCCCGCAACCCCCCCAACTCTCCTACTCATTCCCTTATGGACACTCTCCACCCAACCACCATGGGTACCCCTTAGTACTTCAATATATGGTTTATGTCGAGTGAACCCTCCCCCTCTCCTAGCATTGTTCTCCCTACTTTTTCATTAGGGGGCAACCACACTGTCACCGAGATCACTCCTCACGACCCCTTGTATTCCCATCATTTACAATGCGATGAGGAAATACTCGAAGAGCTAAACCACCCAGATTCTCCCTGGGACGCGCTACATCACCGCGCACTCTTCTCTCCTTAGGAAGCTTCCATGCCTCCTAACCAAAACCCCATTTACACAATCGAAACCAAATATTTTATCCCATCCGGGCCTATCGATTGGTTCAACAATCCCATTCCTTCCCTTGATGCATTTGAAGAAGGAAACATGGCCAACATTTCCCCCACCATCAAAATCGACATTTCCATCAAAAATGGCATCGTCGAAGAAATCACCATTGGAGCTGCTTGCACTCCTCAGGAAATAACCGCATATAAAGCCCTCTTCCAGGAATATAGGGATATTTTCACCTGGTCATACACAAAAATGCCTGGCCTTGATCCCTCTATTGTCGAACATCACATCAACACCTGGCCCGACATCACACCAGTTCGCCAAAAACAACGACCGCTACACCCATCCAAAGCCACGGCTATCAAAGCTGAAATTGAAAAATTACGCACTACCAGGTTTATTTACCCCATCGCTTATACCTCATGGGTTTCCAACCTTGTATCTGTTGACAAAAAATAGGAAACTATCCGCGTTTGCACAGACTTTTGCGATCTCAATAATGCATGTCCAAAAGAAAACTTTCCCACACCTTTCATCGATCAAATTATCGACGACTGCGTCGACCATGAGGCTCTCTCCTTTATGGACGACTTCTCTGGCTATAACCAAATTCAAATCCACCCAGCCGATCAGTATAAAACCGCATTCACTACCCCATGGGGTACCTTTTCATATCGTGTCATGCCTTTTGGCTTAAAGAATACCGGCGCAACTTTCCAGTGGGTGATGACATACATCTTTCATGATCTAGCTAAAATCATCCTCGCCTACTTGGACGACCTCACCGCTCGATCCAAGAAACGCACCCAGCATCTTGATGTTTTACGAATCATCTTTAAACGGTGTCCTTAGTACAACATCCTCTTGAATCCTCTCAAGTGTGTGTTATTTGTCACCGCCGGGAGCCTCCTTGGTTTTATTGTTTCCCAAAGTGGTATTACCGTGGACCCCCTCAAAGTCAAAGCTATCACTAAAATTCCACCTCCCCGTAATTTAAGACAACTTCAGAGAATTTAGGGCAAAGCTAACTTTCTTCGATGCTTTGTCCTGGATTACGCCATATGTGCACACGGTTTCCTCTACTTACTACGTCACGACATCCCTTTTCATTGGGACGACTATGCCCAACAGTCATTTGACGATCTTAAAGAAACACTTTCAAATTCACCTTTAATTAGTGCACCTGACTATAATCGCGACTACATCCTCTATGTATCAGCATCAACTGTATCAGTAGTCAGCTTCCTCATCTAGATCGAAGATGAAAATCATGAACACATCATTTATTACGTTAGTAAGAACCTCCTAGGACCACCCTTGAAGTATAAACACAAAGATAAACTTGCTCTTGCAGTTGTCCTCGCAGTCCAGAAACTGCATCATTACATTCTGCTTTGCACCACAAAGGTAGTTGCAGATTCCAACCCTATGCAGTACTTGCTCATCCATCGACAAGTTAATGACAAATTCACTCGATGGATCGTTATCCTTCAGGAGTCTGACCTCAAGTTCTCAACACCTAAGAGTAAGAAGGCCCTTGTTCTTGCCGAACTGGTCACAGCCCTCCCCTCTGACACCACCAGTGCCTTCGTCAACACCGACTTTCCTGACGAACATCTCTTTTACATCACTTCGGATGATCCTTGGTATGGAGACCTTCACGTCTACCTACAAACTCAAAATTTTGGTAACCACCTTTCATGAGATGATCGTCGACGTATTCGCCATCAGGCCCCCCTCTATCTCCTCATCGGAGACATCCTATACCGGCGGGGCGTCGAATCCATTCTTCATCGATGCCTGACTATTGACAAGGCTGACAGAGTCTTAAACGATTGCCACAGTGGCACATGTGGGGGCCATCTTTCGGATATCTCCACTGCTCAAAATATTATCCGAGCTGGTTACTTTTGGCCTACCCTGTTTCATGATTGCATTCATACCGTGAAACGATGTGAGCAATGTCAACTCTATGCCAACAAAGCCCGAGCTCCCCCCGCTCTTCTTCACCTTGTCAATACTGCCGGCCCATTTTGTAAATGGGGCCCCGACTTTATGACTTGTAATCCCCCCTACAGCAATGGTCAAAAATATATTATTGTCACCATTGATTACTTCACCAAATGGGCCGAAGCTATGCCCACTTTCAACAACACCGCTGACTTTTTCTTTAACCACTTCATAACTCGTTTTGGAGTACCACTCCAACTCATTTCCAACCATGGGAAACACTTCGAGAATGAGCTCTTCATCGAACTCTCATTTTGGTTAGGCTTCTCTCACGAGTTTTCCTCACCATATTACCCTCAGTCAAACGGACAGGTCGAGGCCGTTAACAAATTCCTCAAGACCATGTTATAGCGCACGGTTAATAAACATAAAAAAAATTGGCATCATATGTTATTTTCTGCGCTATGGGCTTATCGAACGACAGTGAAGACCGCTACTAGTTTCACACCATTCCATTTAGTCCATGGGGTCGAGGCAACTCTTCCCATCGAGTGAGAAATTCCCACCTTACGCACTGCAATTGAGCTATTACCTGACACTACTCCAATGGAGCAGCGCTTGCTGAACTTGGAGTCTCTGGATGAAGATCGTCGATCTTCCTTATAGAACAACGAGGCAGCTAAAAAATGATCCAAGACTACCTTTGATCTCCATGTCAACCTTTGATCATTCTGCGAAGGTGACCTTGTACTGGCTTATGATATCGCTCATGATACCTTTGGACACAGAAAATTCGAATCACTTTGGCATGGCCCTTACATTATCCAACATTGCGTCACCAAAGGTGCATATATCCTGGCCTCTCCCGTAGGCCTCTCTCTCAAAGAACTCGTCAATGGGTTGTATCTCAAAAACTTTTATGCTTAAATGTAGTCATTCTACTTTAGGTTATTTCTTTTTTTAGTGTTTTTTAGTCTTTTTCCTCTTCCCCTCTCATATAAACTATCCTTTGTGCTATTGACAGATGCTTCCTCCACCAGCCTATCACATCGGTTACGTCGACGACACCAGCCATTGGACACAAAATCTCGCTTTGGCTGCTTGGGCTCTCTACACCCCCTCACATGAAATGCTACATTCAAGCGGCATATGTTTGGGGCCAACCACCAACAACCAAGCTGAATACACTGCAGTCATCGGCCTCTTGGCCGATGCCCAACATCATCATATTCGTCACCTTAGCATCTTCCTCGACTCTCAACTAGTCATTCTCCAGCTCAACAATGTGTACCGTGTATGCGATCCATGCCTCTTTCACAAATACCTGCAGGTTAGGATGTTATCTTGACATTTTGATTCCATTACATTTACACATATTCCAAGACAATTGAATCAAACAATAGATCAAATAGCTAACATGGTGTTAGATTGGCATATATCACATCAAACTACACATACATAAACATATCATGAAACCCTGTCACAGCATATATATCAAATGGACGTACTCAACACATTAGCAAAAAACATGTAGACAACATCAGGATCTCGAAATGTGTATACTCATGTATATATAAAGGCCCATCAGTCCATCCGAATGTTTACATACAAAAATACATGTATCTGCAGGCCAATGCAGCACCTTGGTACAAAAAATGGGCTCACCAGCCTATATACAACAAAAATAAAGATGTACATCATACACCACTCAGGGTGCCTCTATCGCACCACCACCTACTCCTCCCTCAGGAGGAGGTGGTGGCCCACCACTCCCTACCCCAGGCGGTGGTGGACCACCCACAGGACCCTCCTGCCCCGGTGGCAGGCATCCACTCATCATAGCCGCAAGCACTACTGCCCGCCGCACTATGGCCCGCCATGGTGGCGGTACCCCTACACACTGCTCCAGGAAAAGCTCATCCTGGATGCACGTCCACATGCCCTCGAGCACATCCTGTAGAACCGTCTCCAAACGACGACGTATGTCATCATAATCCACTCCGGCCATCGCCGGAGGAGCATGTGATGGCCTCGCACCAGGGTCATCGTACCGATGCCTCCTCGCTGCCCACTTCGGCTCAGTTGGTCACCCCGCAACACCCTCCCGCTAGTGCCTCTCTCCCTGCGGTACTCTCTCCAGCTCTCGATGAACCAATGCTCTCTGCATCTCTACCTTGCGCCTGTGAGGTGCCACATCTGTACATGCAAAAAACAACAACAGATAGTATCAACATCTATATCATATACATATGGACTGATATCTCAAAACACAATATAAATCAAAAACATACCAACATACTAAACATACCTTGATGGTCAAAAACCTCCTCTGGAGGTAACACCATGTCAGGGTCACCTCGAAAGTCCACCCCAGCATAGGGGTACCAAAGTATCACCTGCGGCATCTGCCGCCATATCCCTATCGCCTCTGCTGAAAAGAAGTGGCCACCTTCGCCACCACCATGACAAAGAAAAATGGTCGACCACCGCCTCAATCGCGGCTCTTGCGCCCCCAATATCTCCAGTAAAACCCTCGGGCGCAACATCGACACTCTCTCTAAGAACCATGCCACTAGGATCGACCCAAATGCAAACTCTCTTGCACCTGTGGACCGACAGTGATCGAACTGCATTACCATCTGCGCATGCAGCGTCATCTCCCACGCGAACTTCTCATTGTCCACCACTCTCTCCAGCACTAATAGCTGGCCACCACTAATCCGCTGGGTCGCAAGTGACCCATAGATACGAACAATCATCATCGCTATACAACGATGAGCCAGGGATTCTATCGCACTGATGCTCACTGGCCAATATCGGCCAGTTGAATGGTCCTGGGCAACAGCGGCTCTGCCGGTAGGGGCGTTCCCTGAAAGAGGAGCCCAGTCAAGAAATAAATATCCTCCACCGTAGTGAAGGGGATCTACTCTCCTCGCACAAGGAAGCAATGCAGCTCCGGACTCCACATCTGGATCAGGAACTACAACAGATACTCCTGTGCCCGTATCAATGGGAACTCAAAGAACTTTAGCAACCCACAGGTTGCCAAATTCGCAAGCACCTCGGACCCCTTAATGGCCACGACATCTCGCAGCTGGGCCCAGTCTCGCTCTCGCCACCGCACTGGCATCATCACTACTATCCACCTGCAGACAACATAGAGTCCTATATCAGCTCAGGCAACCATCAACAACATCAAAAAGACTCATTTTTAACCCTTCAACCTTGCCTCCTAGGCACGGTTTTTGTTCCCACAGGCGCGCACACATGCACACCTGTTCATTATACAGGCGCACATATATGCACACCTTTTCATTACACAGGCGCGCATATATGCGCGCCTGTCCATTACACAGGCGCGCATATATGCACGCCTATACACTGAATAGGTGCGCATCAGTGCGCACCTGTTTGCTTCATAGACGCGCCCTTACACGCATCTTTTCACCATACAGATGCGCATAGGTGCACGCCTGTCAAACCTACAGGTGCACACTGATGCGTGCATGTTCAACTCACAGGCGCGCCCTTCAGGTGTGCCTTAAATTCCCCCTATAACACACCCATGCGCATATATTCGGTGTATAGGTGTGCACGCATGCGTGCCTCTCACCGAGTCGCCCTCGCATGGGGGGCCCACATCCCCTAAAAATACCCCTGTACGCCCCCCCGTACAAACCCTTCCTAAAATTTGAAAACCTATTTCTATGCAGGACGATCAGACCACTAACCTGATACTCAAAAATCCTCAATCGGCTGCCTCGTCCTCCCCGAATCTAAAAATATCCTCTGGAAACTGCTTATCCACTCACTATTGCAGCAGGTACAAATGAGGTGGCAATGTGGACCCTACAACTATATATAGGCCTTTTGCCAAACTTCCACTCACCGTTCCGGGAGCCCAAGGTGTCCATTTTTCAAACCGTCTTCAGCCATGGGATCAACATCCCGTCACCTACATCACAGGATTCCCTTGGTTTCTTTTCATCCTGAGCCCCCAGGGCACCTTTTTTTCATATCATGGTCAGGTACGCACGCACATAGTCACATTTATCAAATACATGCTCATATCTTTGATTCTCTTCAGATATTGTTCACTTTGGGTATTTGGTTTTCATGTGTGCAGGTACTTGATCATCATCCATCGACACAACCCCTTCAGGTATATACTCAGCACTGGCATGTAGTCTTTCCCGTTGTATTTCATTTACATTTCCAGTCACACCCTCTGATATTGACCTCTAGGATACCCATTCCCGGCTCTGCAGTACCCATGCCTCCATTTTTGCCTTTTCGGTACTGTTACCCGGTAGCATTCTTACCCGCATGAGTTGTCCCATTCATAGCACCTTTTGACACTTTTGACACTCATGATGTTCTTCATTACCCTTTAAGGATGGGAGTCCCGATAGTCTTTCATCATGTCGCAAATCAACCACATACTCCTTCTCCTCATTTTGCTAGCCTTCCCACACAGACTCCCAGATTATCTCTTTACAGTTCTATTTTTTACCTGCAACTCCGCAGTATCATGAACCCTTCATTTCATCCACAATCAGTTTGCCCATCTGTGAACCTACCTTCATTTCACCTACCTCATACATAAACTCACCAATGGGGCCCCCACCCTTCATCAGTCTTCCAAGCACATTGTGCCCTCCATGGGCCACCCATATCACACTGGGGCACCCGTTTCTATATCTGTACATTTCTCCCCAATTATTCATTATTTACTGTACAAACGCCTTTATTTCCAGTCATTACATTCTCTTTTTGTCATCACCTTTGGCGACTTGCTTCCTTTTGGCCACACGCAACCCATGTCACCCTTGGTTGGCGCATTACTTATCATCTACCCTTATCGACATCGTCCATACCTTCAGAGTACTCCACAGGTCACTTACCTCTACCCTCTGAATTTGTTCACCTTGTCC
>JZKD02S0151335.1:145775-188401 GCA_000966675.3 Picea glauca | reverse complement strand
GGCCAATATATATAAATATGTATACCAAAAGTAATACCGTAATGAAGGTATGCCAATCATGTGTTTTTACCCCACCAAATTCACCTTTATTCGTTAAGATATTATTTATGTTTGAAGAAAAACCCATGGGAACTTTAATTCTTTGAATGACCTCTTTTACATCATTGCTTTGTTTCTCTGTTAATAACCATGGAAGGTTATTTCGGTCTAGTACTCCATCTGATCTATTTGAATATCAGATCACACTTCACATTGCATGATTGGCTTCTTGAATGTCAGTACAAATTTTGACAATTTTTTCTTTGTCCCTCCTACCATCTATGATTCACCATAATGTTTATGTCACATTCTTCCCGATATGCATTGTATCAAACAAATGAGCTATTTTTATCTCCTCATAGTAGGGAAACCTCATTAATTGAGTGGGATAACATTTCATTCCTCGTGGAAGCCCATTATTAAAACTTTCATGATGGTGGCCTTCATGAATCATAAAAGAAATCACAAAAATAATTATCCAATACGGTAAAATAAATTCAATGATTAAAATAAACATTCAAAACATTACATGAACTATGATACATAAATAAATTGAGTACCTTGACAATTTCTATTATATTTCAACCTCCATAGGTGAGGTGTCATGCTTCGTGGTTTTAAACCAGTCTCTTCTTTCTCATTGAAAATATGTTTTTCAGTAGTATGATACCTATTGTTTTTAGGGAGGAGGTGCCTATACTCATCAAACACAACATTTTCTAAACTTTTTGAATGACAATACTTCATATTAGGACCACACACTAGACATGCAAATTTACCCTTTGTTTGAAGACCTGCAACAAATGGATTAATGTCAATTATACGATGAGATTATTTAAAAACTAAGCATGTTGCATGATATCATTAAAACATTTTATAGTATTAAAGAGAAATATTAGAATTATACATACCACAAAAATGTGTTAGTCCTGGGGCATCATGAATTGTCCATAAAAGTATTCCACAAAATTTAAATTTCTTCTCCCCGATTGGTTTGCAGATATTATACATTGTAATGCCAGCCCATAACTTTAGTAGCTTGTCGATAAGAGGCTCAATATATACATTCATATCTTTAACCTAGTACTTACCTAATTGTTTGAAATTACACATAATTACTATAACCATGATATCATGTATATATAAGTAAATAAATAAACAAAATATATTATGCAAAAAATGAAACAAATGAAAATGTTACATTCAAAAAATTAATGTAAACAAATACCTAGAGCAATCATTGTCAACATTATGTGCTCACTCTTTATTGACATCCAAGGAGGAATGTTATTGTTGATAAAAAAATTAGGCCACACTAAATAAATAGATCTAAGCTCTCTGAATGGATTAACATCGTCAGATGCCAATGAAAGCCTAACATTATGAGGTTCATCTTTGAAATCTGCCCATTTTCCCTCAATTTACCTAAATGCAGAACCATCAGAAGGCATTCAAAGAACACCATATCCACTTCTATTACATGCATGGTAATCCATAAATTGTGCTATGCTTTCACACCTGAACAATCACTGAAAACGTGCAATTATGGGAATATGACGAAGAAACTTTCGATGCACCCTTTTTGTTACTTGATCAGTTAGATATCTACTGATAAGACATTGCAGACATTCTGTTTTCGAAGCATGTTGTCCATAATATATAATATGATCATTAGGACATGGATCTATAGTTTGATAATCCATTCCAATGTCTTTCATAATTGCATGCAAACCTCGATATGTGCGAGGTAAAATATTTGACGATGGTAAAAAAAATTCACCTAACAATATAAAACATAACAAATAACTAGTTAATGTAAAGAATATTAATCATAAAAATTGCATTCTTATTTTACACATTAATTAACACAAAAAAATAGAAAAAAATCAACATTTATGTATAATATGAGATGAAACATATTACATACCTTAAGATCTATTTTATACAAGTGTTCAAAAAATTATTCATAACCTTTACGTTCACTTGCAGCAATGCAAAAGAGAGAATATTTTCTCTTGATCCATCATAAAGTCGTTTATTTGCATTTTCTAATAGAGGTTCATCAAAATACCATCATTGTCCCCATCCTCATCTGGCTACGAAAACAATTCTTGGATCATTTGATTTGTCCCATCACCTTCTTCCATGGGATCATTAACTTTATTTGTCCCATCATCTTCTTCCATGAGATCCTCATTTGCTTGATCATGTTCCTCATCTTGTACGACATCATTTCTACTACTACTTGGTGCAATATTCTGTCGAAAGTTAGAGGGAAACTCTAACTTTATGATTACAAACAGTCATGAAAAATTAGTGTGTATTATAACAAACATTCAAACAATATATATACATATATAATTTTATATAAAATTGACAATATAAAAATAGATAATGAATATATAGCTAATTACCATGGGATGATATTTATTCGATCCGCCATCAATGTGCCCATATTTCCTACAATGTTTTGTATTCTTTGCTATTAAAATTCTTACGGGACGTATGAGGCAACATTTTTTGCAAGGGAGATAACATATACCATCACCCTTTTCATCTGCTTTAATTTTTTCCCCACCTCTAATTATATTCTGTGACATTCTTTCGCACAACTTCCACACAAAATTACCCTTTTAGAACCATCATTGTTATAGCAAGATTGTCGCAACATCTTTAAATCGTAAAATATTTATAGTTCACTATCATTGCAATTGCAACGAATAGTGACCTATAAATATAACAAATAATTATTTATATTTAGGTGACTTTTTCAAAGAGTATAATGGTTATAACGATCATAAAGAGTATAATGGTTATAATGAGTATAACGGTATAAAGAGTATAATGGTTATAACGTTCATCGAAATAGAGACGATAGTCCATTATCTTCATGATCGTAGAAAAGTAGACAAAAGTTTGACTCCATCGAGAGAGCGACGAATACGGGATGGATTTATAACAAATTTGAAAAAATGAAATTTTTCTCTTGAATTTTGTGACAAAAGGGTACTTTTGTCGCAAGTAGTCGTCGCAAATTTTTCAATATGTAGTAGTGAGCAGATTCATTGACACCAACAAAGCTCAACCCTTACTGCATGCAATAGGCATCCAGTTATAAGATTGTGGACACAGATATCAAGGACACCCAACATCAAAGGATCCATCTTGATTGAGTTGTCAAAGTAGGGCAACTCCTGCACCAAGGCAAGTGGCTCACCCGGGGCCAAATTCAGCAGAAATTTCCTCATCTGATGGGGGAACTCAATGCAATGGATACCATTGCTTCTTAATGGGGGATTATTCATCTAGATGGATTTTGGTGGCCTCCCACCTATTCCAACTAGTTCATTTTTGCAGTTTTCCAGTTTAACAGTTTTGTTTTCCTAGTTTTCAGGTCCCTGACTTGTGGGGCCATTTTGAGGCCCTAAACAACATTTTTAGAGCTCACTACAATCAAAATTTACCTTTGATACGGTGCAAAAAAATGTGTATTCCTCATATAGATATTTATAATGGGCTATCATGTGCCTAAAATGGAGATCATATGCAAAAGTTACGACCATGAGAAGTTGATGTACTAACTTACCCAAATGGGGCCCACGTGACTTTTGGCACTTCATCTCCTAGGGTTAGGTTTTTGGATGTATAGGGTTTTTGAAAATCATGTTTATTGTAAGAGGGCCTTATGAGCCTCATTGTAATAATTTTCTTTTGAATGAGCACAACCATCACATCTCTTCTCAGAGATAAGTCACCACCATTCCAGCAAGCTTGTTTTCCGCTACATTTTACAGCTTCAACTTATTTCCTTATTGAATAGAAAACTAGTTTTACTGTATCTCTGTTATTCTGTGTTAATCATATTTTAATAATATATATTCATTTCATTCTACTCATAAAATCTGGATCAATGGTATAAGATCGGTTATATCCTTGTCATCTTAATGCATGTCCCCAATGAGGTCAAGGTACAAATAATTGGGTCTTGAGTTAGTTTCTCTTGAGGACAAAAGCTCTCGCACGCCCAAACGACCTCTCATGGAAAGAGAAAAGAAATATGACGGGACAGGAGATTCTTTCAAAATGTTTCTTGAGAAATCCGTCATGCAACAGAGGAATGAGATGATGGATAGTTTTGCGCAAATCCTTCGTTGGCTACCAACAGGTGACACATCTTCCTCGAGCAAAGGCATCTCCCCCTTAAACGTACAAATCAACTTCGATATTCCTATATTTGAAGGTAAAATAGATGCAGATGTTGTAGACAAGTGGCTGAATCTATGAGAAGGGTATGTTTTTGTCCATAACTTTTCAAATAGAGAAAAAAATACTTTTGCGCTCCTCAAATTTGTTCACCATGTCAAAGATTGGTGGGAAAATTTATGTGAGCAAAAGGGCACAGAGGAACCCTACTTATTTATAGTCACCACCACCTGGGAATCCTTTAGGGATGTTATTAAGGAAAAATACTACCCTGTCGTAAGTTATGATGACTTATATACCAAATGGACCACACTGCAGCAAGAAAGAGACCAAGCAATGCCATATTTCACAAATATCTTCCATACCCTGCGCACCAAGTTGGGTATCAAAGATTTAGAGCGACATCTAGTTCTCACGTATCACGGTGCTCTGCATAGATACATCCAGATCAAAATTGAATTTCTAGACATCTTGTCCTTAGGCACAGCCTATCAATATTCCTTCAAAATCGAGGAGAAGCTTAAACAAAAGACGCGACAATTTGGGCCTGGGAACCCCTCACAGCAAAAAATAGGAAAGGGTGGCCTTGACCTACATAAAAAAGGACATAGAAAAGATGGACAGTTCCAAGACAACCAGTCCAGGGAACAAACAAAGAAGGACATTGGAAAGACAAAGAAGGATACTGAGAAGTGGTGAGACTTCCATAAGAGTCTTTGGCCTAACACTATTGATTGCCTCTCAAAGAAATTGTTGGTGGCCGAAGTGAAATCCTCTTAATCAGATGTGGGTTATGAATCTGAGTTAGAGCTAGAAATGGGAAGATGAATCATTGATTCGGAACCCAATGCCACCATTGCTACCACTAAGCTCCAACCTGGTGAACCAGATGAGCCGGAAGAAGGCGAGCGTCTTTTCCATTCATAGATGTGGGTAAAAGGAACCCCGCTGCACTTTATCGTTGATAGCGGTTTCCAAAAGAACCTCATCTCAGTAGAGGTCATCAAGAGGTTGGGCCCGTAGACAATGTCGCACCCGCAACCCTACACCATTGGATGGCTCCACCAAGGAAGTGATGTCCGCGTCAGCCAACAATGTCGACTGTCATACAACATCAAGTCCTTCAAAGACGAGGTATTGTGTGATGTTTCTCCTTTCAAAGTTTGTAATGTTCTTTTGGACCAACCTTATTTATGGAAACATCATGCTATATAAGATTCTAGGCCTCGTAGTGTTATTATTACTTTGAGAAAGAAATTGTACAGGATACTCGAGGCAGTCCCTCCTAGTGCTATTTCCTTGATATCTACCAAGAAATGCAAGAAGGTCATCTCTCAGACTGGGAAATTTATATTCTTCGTGATTTTCTCTCAGAGTAAGTGAAATATCATAGCCACATATAGGGCCTCTGTGACCAATGTATCCACACAACAAAAGCAACTGGATAAGGTCCTGGAAGAATACTCAAATATCTTCCCCTCTCCTACTGGGGTACCTATACAATGCAAGGTCAAGCATTCCATCGATCTGACCCCAGGCGCATCGCTACCCAATGGGTTGGTCTACTATCACCCTCTATTAGAAATTGAGGAGATCAAGAGGAAGATCCAAGAACTTCTCCACAAGGGGAACATTTGTCCCATCTCATCACCTTGTGGAAGCCCAATCATACTAGTGCAGAAGAAAAATGGGACCTGGTGACTATGCATTTATACTAGGCCCTGAATAAAATCACATTCTAGAACTGGTACTCGATTCCATGAATCGATGACCTCCCTAATCAACTCACGGGGGATAAATACTTTAGTAATATTAATCTAAAGTCTGACTAACATCAGCTCCCAATAGA
The DNA here is from genome assembly GCA_000966675.3 of Picea glauca. Lineage (NCBI taxonomy): Eukaryota > Viridiplantae > Streptophyta > Pinopsida > Pinales > Pinaceae > Picea > Picea glauca. The sequence goes on along the minus strand of JZKD02S0151335.1, from coordinate 182,310 downwards.
ACATACAGATGTATAGAAGACCTCCTTCAAGTCAAAAGAAGGTATTTTTAAATGGTTCATCATGCCCTTTGGTTTGACAAATGCTCTATCAACCTTTATGAGGATGATGGACAATATCCTATGAACTTTAACTAGTACTTTTGTAGTGGTGTATCTGGATGACATCCTCATCTACAGCAAGACTTGGGCAGGACACTTGCATCATATTCAACAGGTTTTTCACACCTTGTGGTAGCACAATCTATATGTAAACTAGGAAAAATTCTCATTCGTCATGGACATGGTCCATTACTTAGGCTATATCATTGATCAACATGGTGTGCATGTGGATCTAGCCAAGATCCTCGTCATCTGTGACTAGCCAAACCCAACCACACTCACTGAGATTTAGAGCTTCTTGGGCCTTGCCAATTTCTATCACAGGTTCGTGTTGGGATTCTCTCATATCGCATGGGCCCTCAGCTAAGTAACCAGGGGTGGCGGCAAGGAAAACATTGTGTGGGGCCTTTACCAACAATAAGACATCAATGAATTGAAGCAAAGTTTGTGCTCATCCACAACAATTTCATTATCGGACCTGCAACATCCCTTTGATATCGAGACAGATGCTTCAGACTATGTTGTGGGCATCATTCTCACTCAACATGACCACCCCGTGGCGTATCATAGTGAGACACTATCAGATGTTGTATGTAAGTACCCTACTTATAAAAAATAAATGTACTCCATTGTGCAATTTTGCCGCCAGTGGAGACATTACATTCTAGGGAAGGAGACAGTCATCCACACTAATTAAAATTCACTACATTTCATGCAGACCCAAGGAAAGTTTCAAAATGACCGCCATCAAAAGTGATCCACATACTTACAACAGTTCCACCTCAACATCAAGTATAAAATAGGAATCACCAACTGAGTTGTTGATTGCCTCATCCGACCTCCATTTGTGGAAGTCACCACAGTGCTATAATCTTACGGCCATGAGACCTATAGATGGCCCCACTTCTATGAGATAGACCATGACTTATGCACCACCTACCAAATGTTGGGAGAAAACTTAGTGGTCGTTAATTTCCAACTTCAGGATGGGTTGTTGTGCCATTTGGACCATTTCTGCATTCCATAAAGAGAGTGTGTGAAGCTAATTTGGGAAGCTCAATATAGTCGGGTGGTAGGATACTTTGGCATCAAAAAGACAATGGAAGTGCTACAAAAACATTTATACTGGCTGAAAATTTGACAGGATGTCGGCAAGTATATCAGGTCCTCCACCTCCTGTGCTATTGCAAAACCAACCACTAAGAAATAGGGCCTGTACACCCCTCTTCCTACTCATTACAATCCATGGGAATCCATATCCATGGACTACAGGTCAGCTCTCTCATCCACCAAGAGGGGAAATGACTGTGTTTTTGTGGTTGTTGATCACTTTTCCAAGATGGAAATTTTTTCCGCCTCCAAGAAGAACATCACTGCATAGGTCACTGCCAAGATATTCTTTGAACATGTCTGGGTGCACTTTGGGATCCCACAAACCATTATCTTAGATTGGGATAGTCGGTTCCTCAGCACATTCCAGTCAAGCCTCTAGTCACTACTGGTTACCAAGCTCACCAAATCCACTACCTTCCACCCCCAGAGACATGGCCAAACTAAGGTCATCAATTGGATGATCGTACATATCCTGTGCATGTACAATTCCAAGAACCCCCACACATGGGATGAGAATCTTCCCTATGCCCACAATATCTACAACCAAGCCCTGCATACCTCAACTGGACACATCCCCTTTCAGGTGGGATTTGGATTCCAGCCATTGGGCCCCATGGATGTTGCACTACCCCTACTGAACAACTCAACCAACTCGTCTCCTGTTCCACCAGAATATGACAAAGCCACCTAGTTCATTGAGAGGATCCATCACATCCACCAACAGGTTCAAGATATTTTATAGAAGTCCAATGCCAAGTAAAAGTAGCACCATGATCAACACCAGGTGCCACATAAGTTTCAGGTGGGAGAAAAATTTGGTCACACTTGTAGAAAGAATGCCTTACAGGGCCCCATCAGAATCTTCTCCCACTCTCGTATGGACCATACACCATCACCAAGGTTGTGGGTAACAATGCTTTTTCACTCAACATTCCCCATTTCCTTGGCCTACACCCAGTCTTCAACGTGGCTCTCCTTCAGCCATATTTCCCACCATTATTGGACACCTCAGAGATAGCAGAGAAATTGAGACCAACATAGCTCAACCTTGACTCCATGCAATAGACATCCAGTGATCAGATTGTGGAAACACAGATTGTTAAACAGACGAGCCATAAGAAGGTTAGTGCCTTTTCCATTCATAGATGTGGGTAAAAGGCACCCCGTTGCACTTCATCGTAGATAGTGGTAGCTAGAATAACCTCATCTCAATAAAGATTATCAAGCATTTGGCCTTGCCGACAACACCGCACCTGTAGCCTTACACCATTGGATGGATCCTCCGAGGAAGCGATCTCCATGTTAGCCAATAGTGTTGGCTATAGTACAACATCAATCCCTTCAAAGAAGAGGTATTGTGTGATGTTACTCCTCTCGAAGTTTTTAATGTTCTTTTGGGCCAACCCTATTTATGGAAACATCATTTTTTATATGAGTTTAGGCCTCATAGTGTTATTATTAATTTGAGTAGGAAATTGTACAGAATACTGAAGTAGTCCCTCCTAGAGCTATTTCCTTGACCTCTGCCAAGAAATGTAGGAAGGTCATCTCTCAGACCATGAAATTTGTCTTCTTCATGATTCGGTCTCAGAGTAAGAGAAAGATTGCAGCCACATCCAGGGCCTCTGTGATCGATCTCTCCACACAACATAAGCAAGTGGATAAGGTCATGGAAGAATACTCATACATATTCTCCTCTCCTATCGAGGTACCTCTCCATTGCAAGCTCAAGCATCCCATAGATTTTACCCCTAGCGCACTACTACCCAATTGGTCAGTCTACCACTGATCTCTATTAGAAAAAGAGGAGATCAAGAGGAAGATCCAAAAACTACTCCATAAGGGGCACATCCTTCCCAACTCATCAACTTGTGGGATCCCAATCATACTGGTGCAAAAGAAAGATGGGACCTGGAGACTCTACATTGATTACTGGACCCTGAATAAAATCACAGTCTGGAACTGGTACATGATTCCCTGAATCGATCACCTCCTTGATCAGCTCATGGGGAGGAAATACTTTAGTAATATTGATCTGAAGTTTGGCTACCATAAGGTCCCAATAGAAAATACAGATGTATGGAAGACTGCCTTCAAGTCAAAAGAAGGTCTTTTTGAATGGTTGGTCATGCCCTTTGGTTTGACAAATGATCCAGCAACCTTTATGAGGATGATGGACGATATATTGTGACCTTTCACCAGTAATTTTGTAGTGGTGTATCTAGATGACATCCTCATATACAACAAGACTTGGGTGGAACACTTACATCATATTCAATAGGTTCTGCACACCCTGTTATAGCACAAACTATATGCAAACTTGGAAAAATGCTCCTTTGGCATGTAGAGCGTCCATTACTTAGTCTACATCATTTATTAACATGGTGTGCATGTGGATTCAGCAAGGATCCATCTCATCCATGAATGGCCAGCCCCAACCACACTCATTGAGCTTCAGAGCTTCTTGGGCCTTGCTAATTTCTATTGCAGGTTTGTGTTTGGATTCTCTCATATCACATGGGCCCTCAGCGAAGTAACCAGGAGTGGCGGTAAGGAAAAATTTGTGTGGTTCCTATCCCAACAACAAGCCTTTGATGACTTGAAGTAGCGTTTGTGCTCATCCCTGATAATTTCACTACCAGACCTGCAACATCCCTTTGATATTGAGACAGATTCTTCAAACTATGTGTGGGTGTCATTCTCAATCAACATGGCAACCCCATGGCGTATCATAGTGAGACACTATCATATATTTTCCATAATTACCCTACTTATGAAAAATAAATGTACTCCATTGTGAAAGCATGTTTCCAATGGAGACATTACATTCTGGGGAAGGATACAATCATCCACATTGATCACAAGCCACTATAGTTCATGCAGACCCAAGGAATATTGTAGAATGACTGCCATCAGAAGATGTCCACATACTTACATCAGTTCCACCTCAACAACAATTATAAAACAGGAAGCACCAACTGATTTGTTGATTTACTCAACCGACCTCCAGTCATGGAACTCACCACAATGCTAGACTCTTGTGACCATGAGACCTTTGGATGGCCCCACCTCTATGAGATAGAACCTGACTTCTCCACCACCTACCAAATGTTGGGAGAAAACTCAATGCTCACTAAGTTCCATCTTCTGGACGGGTTTTTGTGTCATCTGGGCCATCTCTGCATTCCATCAAGTGAGCTCATGAATATTATTTTGGAAGCTCACTACAGTCGGGTGGCATGACACTTTGGCGTCGAAAAGACATTGGCAGTTCTGCAAAAACATTTCTATTGGCCTAAACTTTCACAGGATGTCAACAAGTATATTAGGTCCTGCAGCACCTACGTTATTGCCAAACAGCCCACTAAGAAATAGGGCATGTACACCCTTCTTCATACTCCTAACAATCCATGGGAATCCATCTCCATGGACTACATATCAGGCCTCTTGTCCACCAAGAGGGGAAATGACTGTGTTTTTTTGGTTGTTGATCGCTTTTCCAGGATGGCGATTATGCTCGCCTGCGAGAAGCATTTCACTGCAAAGGCCACTCCCAAGATATTATTTGAACGCATTTGGGTACACTTTGGGATCCCACAAAGAATTTTCTCATATCGGGACAAACGGTTCCTCATCACATTCTGGTCGAGCCTTTGGTCACTATTAGATACCAATCTCACCAAATCCACTACCTTCCACCCCCATATAGATGGCGAAAATGACGTCATCAATCGGATGATCGTATATATCCTGTGCATGTACAATTCCAAGCACCCGTGCACATGGGATGAGAGTCTTACAACCAATGTCCAACATAGCTACAACCAATCCCTCCATATCTCAACTGGACACAACCCCTTTCAGGTAGGGTTGGGATTCCAACCATTGGGCCCCATGGATGTTGCACTACCCCTGGAGAACACCTCGTCCAACTAGTCTCCTACTCCACCATAAGCTGAAAAATCCACCCAGTTCATTGAGAGTATCCATCACATCCTCCAACAGGTTTAGGATATTTTACATGAGTCCAATTCCAGGTACAAGCAACACCATGATCAACACAGGCTAACACACAATTATTAGGTGGGCGACAAAGTTTGGTTGCACTTGCAGAAAAAACGTTTTACAGTGCCCCATTAGAAGCTTCACCCACTCTGGTATGGGCCATACACCATAAACAAGGTTGTGGGTAGCAATGCTTTTGTTCTTAAAATTTCCCCTTTCCTTAGCCTGCACCTAATCTTCAACATGGCTCTCGTTTGGCCATATTTCCTACCATTATTCGACACCTTCGAGATAGCAGAGCAGTTGACACCAACTGAGCTCAACCCTGATTGCATGCAACAAGAATCCCATGATCATACTTCGGACACACAAATCAAGGTCACCTAACAACAAAGGATCCATCTTTATCAAGTTATCAAAGCAGGGCAACTCCTACACCAAGGCTAGTGGCTCACACGGGGCCAAATTCAGTAGAAATTTCCTCATCTTATGGGGTAGCTCAACACAATGGAGACCATTTCTTCCTAAGGGGAGATGATTGATCCATATGGATTTTGGTACCCTCCCAACTATTCGAACTGGTTCATTTTGATATTTTTCTAGTTTGGCAATTTGTTTTCCTAGTTTTTGTGTCCTTGACTTGCAAGGCTGTATTGAGGCCCTAAACATCATTTTTAGGGCTCGCCACAATCGAAAATGCACTTCAATACGGTGCAATAAAATGTGTATTCCTCAGATAGACCTTTCCAATAGACTATCGTGTGCCTAAAATGGAGATTGTATGCAAGCGTTATGACCTTGGGAAGTTTATGTACTAACTTACTCAACGGGGCCCACTTTACTTTTGGCGCTTCATCTCCTAGGGTTAGGTTTTTGGATGTCTAGGGTTTTTGGCATTCATGTTTATTGTAAAAATTCCTTCTAAGCCTCATTGTAATCATCTTCTTGCGAATGAGTGAAGTCATCAAATATCTTCTCAAAGATAAGTTGCCACCATTCTAGCAAGCTTGTTTTTTGCTGCATTTTACAGTTTCATCTTATTTCCTTATTGAATAGAAAACCAGTTTTACTGTATCTCTGTTATTTTGCGTTAAGAATATTTTAATAATTTGTATTCATTTCATTTTTCTCATAAAATCTGTATCAGTGGTATGAGATATTTCCACTCTGTGTCGTCTTGATGCATATCCCCAACGAGGCTAGGGTACAAATAATTGGTTCTAGAGCTTGTTTCTCTTGAGGACAAAATCTCTCGCATGCCCAAATGACCTCTCATGGTAGGAGAAAAGAAAGATGAAGGGACAGGGGATCCTTAAAAAATGTTTCTTGAGGAAGACCTCACACAATAGAGGAACGAGATGATGGATAGTTTCACGCAAATCCTTTGGCGACTACCGACAGGGCGACGCATCTTCCTCAAGCGGAGGCGCGACCCCCTTCAAGGTACAAATCAACTTTGACATTCTTATATTTGAAGGTCAGATAGACACAGATGTTGTATACAAGTGGTTGAATCTACTAGAAGGGTATTTTTATGTCCATAACTTTTCAAATAGAGAAAAAAATACTTTTGCACTCCTCAAAGTCATTCCCCATGTCAAAGATTAGTGGGAAAATTTCTGTGAGAAAAAGGGAATAGAGGAACCGACATTATTTACAGTCATGGCCACTTGTGAATCCTTCAGGGATTCTATTAAGGAACAATACTACCCTGTCGGACGTTATGAGGACTTGTATACCAAATGGACCACACTATGGCAAGAAAGAGACCAAGCAGTGCTAGATTTCACAAATATCGTCCATACCCTGTGCACCAAGTTGGGTATCAAAGATTGAGAGAAATATCTAGTGCTCTACGTAGATACATCCTAACCAAAATGGAATTTCTGGACATATCATCCTTGGGAGAAGCCTATCGATATGTCATCAAAATTGAGAAAAATATCAAACAAAAGATGTGCCAATCTGGGGTTGGGAACCCCTCGCAACAAAAACCATGAAAGGGCGGCCCCAACCTACAGAACAAAGAACAGAGAAAAGATGGAAAGTATCAGGACAACCAGTCGAAGCCTCAAGCAAAGGAAACTGCAAACACAAAGAAGGATACTAGGAAGTGGTGTGACTTCCATAAGAGCCATTGGCATAACACTATTGGTTTTCGCTCAAAGCAATCTCTATTGGTTGAAGTGAAATCCTATCAATCAGATGCAGGTTCTGACTCCGAGTCAGAACCAAAAATGGGAATATGGATAATTGATTCGTAACCTAGTTCCACCATTTCTACCACTAAGCTCCATCCTGGTGAACTAAACAAGCCAGAAGAAGGCTATCTCCTTTTCCATTAGCAGATGTGGGTAAAAGGCACCCCGCTGCACTTCATCATTGATAGTTGTAGCTAGAAGAGCCTCATCTTAGCAGAGGTCATCAAGTGTTTGGCCGCGCTCTAATAAAGTCACACCCGTATCCCTACACCATTAGATGGCTCCGCCAAGGAAGCGATCTTCATGTCAGCCAACAGTTTCGACTATTGTATGACATCAAGCCCTTCAAAGACAAGGTATTGTGTGATGTTTCTCCTCTCGAAGTTTGTATTGTTCTTTTGGGCCAACCTTATTATGGAAACATCATGTTGTATATGAGTTTAGGCCTCGTGGTATTATTATTACTTTGAGTAGAAAATTGTACATGATACCCAAGGCAGTCCCTCCTAGTGTTATTTCCTTGATCTATGCCAAGAAATGCGGAAAGGTCATCTCTCAGACCGGGAAATTTGTCTTCTTCGTGATTCACTCTCAAAGTAAGTGAAATACCGCAGCCACATCCAGGGCCTCCATGAGCGATCTCTCCACACAAGAGAAGCAAGTGGATAAGGTTGTGGAAGAATACTCAGATATATTCTCCTCTCCTAACGGGGTACCTCTGCACTGCCAGGTGAAGCATCCCATCGATATGACCCTGGGCACACCGCTACCCAATGGGTCGGTCTACCACTTCTCTCTATTAGAAAATGAGGATATCAAGAGGCATATCTAAGAACTTATCCACAAGGAGCACATCTGTTCCATATCATCACCTTGTGGGAGTCCAGTCGTACTACTACAAAAGAAAGACAGGACTTGGCGACTTTGCATTGATTACCGAGCCCTGAATAAAATCATAGTCCATAACTGGTACCCAATTCCCCAACTCGAAGACCTCCTTGATCAACTCACAGTGGCCAAATACTTCAGTAATATTGATCTAAATTATGGCTACCATCAGGTCCCAATAGAACATACATATGTATGGAAGACTGCCTTCAAGTCAAAAGAAGATCTTTTTGAATGGTTGATCATGGCCTTTCGTTTGACAAATGCTCCAACAAAATTTATGACGATGATGGATGATATCTTGTGACCTTTCACCAGTACTTTTGTAGTGGTGTATCTAGATGACATCCTCATCTACAACAAGACTTAGGTGGAACACTTGCATCATATTGAACAGGATTTGCACACACAGTGGCAGCACAAACTATATGAAAACTTGGAAAAATGATCCTTCAACATGAACAGGGTCAATTACTTAGGCTACGTCGTTGATCAGCATGGTGTGCATGCGAATGCAGCCAACATATAGGTCATCAGTCACTGGCTATCCCCAACCACATTCACTGATCTTCATATCTTCTTAGGCCTCATCAATTTCTATCGCAGGTTCATGTTGGGATTCTCTCATATCACATGGGCACTCAGCCAAGTAAACTAGGGTGGCGGCAAGGTAAACCTTTTGTGGGGCCTATCCCAACAAAAAGACTTTGATGACTTGAAGTAGCGTTTGTTCTGATCCCCAATACTTTAATTACCGGACCTGCATCATACCTTTAAGATCAAGACAGATGCTTCAGACTATCTTGTGGGAGTCATTCTCACTCAACATGGCCACCCTGTGGCATATCATACTGAGACATTATCAAATGTTGTCCGTAAGTACCCTACTTACGACAAAGAAATGTACTCCATTGTGAAATATTTCCACCATTGGAGACATTACATTATGACGAAGGAGACAGTCATCCAAACTGATCACAAGCCACTACAGTTCATGCAGATTCAAGACAAACGACATAATGACCACGATCAGAAGTGTCCCACATACATACAACAGTTCCACCTCAAAATCAAGTGAAAACAGGAAGCACCAACTGAGTTTCCCATTTTCTTAGTTGACCTCCAGTCGTGGCACTCACCACAGTGATAGAATCTTATGGCCATTAGACCTCTAGATGGCCCCACCTCTATGAGACAGACCCTGCCTTCTCCACCACCTACCAAATGTTGGGAGAAAACTCAGTGGTTTCTAATTTCCATCTTCGGGATGGGTTATTTTGTCTTCTGGGCCATCTCTATGTTCCATCAAGTGAGCAAGAGAAGTTTATTTGGGAATCTCACTACAGTCAGGTGGCAAGAGACTTTGGCATCAAAAAGATAGTGGCAGTGCTGCAAAAACATTTCTACTAGATGAAACTTCAACAGGATGTCTGCAGGTATATTAGGCCTTGCACTGCCTACACTATTTCCAAACCGACCACTAAGAAATAGGGCATGTACACCCCTCTTCCTAATACTGACAAGTCATGGGAATCCATCTCCATGGACTACATGTCAGGCCTCCCATCCACCAAGAGGGGTAATGACTGTGTTTTTGTGTTTGTTGATCGCTTTTCCAAGATGGTGATTTGAATGCGTCTAGGTACATTCTGGGATCCCACAAACCACTGTCTCATATCAGAACAGCGGTTTCCTCAGGACATTCTGTTCGAGTCTCTAGTCACTATTGGATACCAAGATCATGAAATCCATTGCCTTTCACCCCCAGATAGATGTCCAAACTAAGGTCATGAATTGGATGATCGTACATATATTGTGCATGTACAATTCCAAGAACCCCCGCACATGGGAAGAGACTCTTCCCTATGTCCATCATAGCTACAATCGAGCCCTGCATAGCTCAAATGGCCACAACCCCTTTTAGGTGGGGTTGGGATTCCAACCATTGTGCCCTATGGATGTTTCACTACCCCTATCGAAAACCTCGGCTGACTCATCTCCTACTCCACTAGAAGCTGACAAAGCCACCCGGTTCATTGAGAGGATCCATCACATCCGCCAACAGGTTCACGATATTTTACAGAAGTCCAATTCCATGTACAAGCAATGCCAATATCAACATCGGGTGCCACATACGTTTCAGGTGGGTGAAAAATTTTGGTTTCACTTGCAGAAAGAATGCCTTACAGGGCCCCATCGGAAGAATACTCAGATATATTCTCCTCTCCTACCGGGGTAACTCTACACTTCCAGGTCAAGCATCCCATCGATCTGACCCCAGGTGCATCACTACCCAATGGGATATTCTACCACTGCTCTCTATTAGAAAATGAGGAGATCAAGAGGCAGATCCAAGAACTACCCCACAAGGGGCACATTCATCCCAACTCATCACCTTGTGGGAGCCCAATCGTACTAGTGTAGAAGAAATATGGGACTTGGCGACTCTACATCGATTACCGAGCACTGAATAAAATCACAGTCCAAAAATGGTACCCGATTTCCTGAATCGACAACCTTCTTGATCACCTCACGGGGGCCAAATACTTTAGTAATATTGATCTGAATTTTGGCTACCATCAGGTCCCAATAGAACATACAGATGTATGGAAGATCGCCTTCAAGTCAAAAGAAGGTCTTTTTGAATGGTTGGTCATGCCCTTTGGTTTAACAAATGCTCCAAAAACCTTTATGAGGATGATGGATGATATCCTACGACCTTTCACTGGTGCTTTTGTAGTGGTGTATCTGGATGATGTCCTCATCTATAGAAAGACTTGGGCGGAACACTTGCAGCATATTTAGTAGGTTCTTCACACCCTGTGGTAGCACAAACTATATGAAAACTTGAAAAAAATCTCCTTTGGCATGGATAGGTTCCATTACTTAGGCTACATCATTGATCAACATGGTGTGCATGTGGATCCAGCCAAGATACAGGTCATCCGTGACTAGCCAGTCCCAACCACACTCACTGAGCTTCGAAGCTTCTCTAGAATCATCAATTTCTATCGCAAGTTCGTGCTGGGATTCTCTCATATTGCATGGGCCCTCAGCCAAGTAACCAGGGGTGGCATCAAGGAAAAATTTGTGTGGGGCCTGTCCCAAAAATAATCCTTCTATGACTTGAAGCAATGACTATGTTCATCCCAGCACTTTCATTACTGGACCTACAACATCCCTTTGAGATTGAGACATATGATTCAGACTATGTTGTGGGCATCATTCTCACTCAACACGACCACCATGTGGCGTATCATAGTGAGACACTATTATATGTTTTTCGTAAGTACCCTAGTTACGACAAATAAATGTACTCCATTGTGAAAGACTGTTTCCAGTGGAGACATTACATTATATGGAAGGAGACAATCATCCACACTGATCACAAGCCACTACAGTTCATGTAGTTCCAAGGAAAATTGTAGAATGACTTCCTTTAGAGGTGGTCCACATACTTACAGTATTTCCACCTCAGCATCAAATATAAAATAGGAAGCACCAACTGAGTTTTTTATTTCCTCAGTCGACCTTCAGTCATGGCACTCACCATGGTTATAGACTCTTGCAGCCATGAGACCTTTGGATAGCCCCACCTCTATGAGATAGACCCTAAATTCTTCGCCACCTACCAAATGCCGGGATAAAACTTAGTGGTTGTTAATTTCCATCTTCAGGACGAGATGTTGTTTTGTCTGGGCCATATCTATATTCCATCAAGAGAGCCTGTGAAGTGTATTTGGGAATCTCACTACAGTTGATTAGCAGGACACTTTTTCATCGAAAAAATAGTGGTAGTTCTACAAAAACATTTCTAATGGCCGAAACTTCAACAATATGTCAACAAGTATATCATGTCCTACACTGCCTGCACTATTTCCAAACCGGCCACTAAGAAATAGGGCACGTACACACCTCTTCCTACTCTTGAAAAGGCATGGGAATCCATATCCATGGACTACATGTTAGGTCTCCCATCCACCAAGAGGGGAAATGACTGTGTTTTTGTGGTTGTTGATCACTTTTCCAAGAAGGCAATTTTGGTTGTCTGCAAGAAGAACATCACTGCAGAGGCCACTTCCAAGATCTTCTTTGAACATGTCTAGGTACACTTTGGGATCCCACAAACCATTGTCTCAGATCGGGACAGTCAGTTCCTCATCACATTCTGGAAAAGCCTCTGTTCACTGTTGGATACTAAGATCACCAAATCCATTGCCTTCCACCCCCAGACAGATGGACAAACTAAGGTCATCAATCGGATGATCGTACATATCCTATGCATGTACAATTCCAAACACCCCCACACATGGGAATAGAGTCTTCCCTATGTCCATCATAGCTACAATTAAGCCCTTCATAGCTCAACTGGACACATCCCCTTTTAGGTGGGGTTGGGATTTCAACCATTGGGCCCCATGGATGTTGCACTACCTATGGTGAACACCTCGTCCGAATTGTCTCCTACTCCACCAGAAGATGACAAAGCCACCTAGTTCATTGAGAGGATTCATCACATCCTCTAATAAGTTAAAGATATCTTACAAAATTCCAATTCCAGGTACAAGTAGTGCCATGATCAACACCAGGTGCCACATAAGTTTCAGATGGGCGACAAAATTGGGTTGCACTTGCAGAAAGAATGCTTTATAGGGCCCCATCAAAATCTTCTCCCACTTTGGTATGGGCCATACACCATCACAAAGGTTTTGGGTGACAATTATTTTGTGCTCAAAATTCCCCCTTTCCTTGGCCTACACTCAGTCTTCAACGTGGCTCTCCTTCGACCATATTTCCCACCATTATTGGACACCTTAGAGATAGAAGAGAAGTTGACACCAATAGAGATCAAAATTGATTGCATGCAAAAGGAATCCAGTGATCATATTGTGGACACCCATATCAAGGGAACTCGACAGCAAAGGATATAGCTTTATCGAGTTGTCAAAGCAGGGTAGCTCCTGCACCAAGGCAAGTGGCTCACCGAGGGTCAAATTCAACATAAGTTTCCTCATCTTATGGAACTCAACACAATGGAGACCATTGCTTCCTAAGGGAGAGTATTGATGCAGATGGATGTTGGTGGCCTCCCACCTATTCCAACTGCTTCATTTTGGCAGTTTTCTAGTTTGGCAGGTTTTGTTTCTTAGTTTTTGGATCCCTCACTTGCGGGGCCGTTTTGAGGCCCTAAACAACTTTTTTAGGGCTCGCCATAGTGAAATATAACCTTTGATAGGGTGCATAAAAATGTGTATTCCTCAGATATACCTTTCAAACGGAATATCGTGTGCCTAAAACAAAGATTGTATGCAAATGTTACGACCCGAGAAATTGATGTACTAACTTACCCAAATGAGGCCCACATGACTTTTGGTGCTTCATCTTATATGGTTAGGTTTTTGAACGTCTAGGGTTTTTGACATTCCTGTTTATTGTAAAAAGGCCTTCTGAGCCTCATTTTAATCATCTTCTTGAGAATGACCATAGTCGTCACATCTCTTCTTAGAGATAAGCCACCACCATTCTAGCAAGCTTGTTTTCCACTGCATTTTACAGTTTTAGCTTATTTTCTTATTGAATAGAAAACTGGTTTTACTATCTCTTTGTTATTTTGTGTTAAGCATATTTTAATCATTTGTATTCATTTCATTCTTCTCATAAAATCCGGATCAGTGGTATCATAGCATTTCGCTCCTTGTTTTCTTAATGCATGTCACCAACGAGGTCAGAGTACAAAGAATTGTGTCTCGAGATTGTTTCTCTTAAGGAAAAAATCTCTCGCATGCCCAAATGACCTCTCTAGGAAAGAGAAAATAAGCATGATGGGATAGGAGATCCTTTCAAAATGTTTCTTTAGAAATCCCTCATGCAACAGAAGAACGATATGATGGATATTTTTATGCAAATCCTTTGGCGACTACCAACAGGCAACGCATCTTCCTTGAGCAGAGGCGCCACCCCCTTCAAGGTACAAATCAACTTCGATATTTCTATATTTGAAGGTCATATAGACGCAGATGATGCAGACAAGTGGTTGAATCTACTAGACGGGTATTTTTCTATCCATAACTTTTCAAATAGAGAAACAAATATTTTTGCACTCAAAGTCGTTCCCCATGTCAAAGATTAGTGGGAAACTTTCTGTGATAAAAAGGAAACAAAGGAACCCTCATTATTTATAGTCATGACCACCTGGGAATCCTTCAGGGATTCTATTAAGGAACAATACTACCCTATCGGAAGTTATGAGGACTTGTCTACCAAATGGACCACACTGCAGAAAGAAAGAGACCAAGCAGTGCCATATTTCACAAATATCTTCCATACACTAGGCACCAAGATGGGAATCAAAGATTTAGAGAAACATGTGGTGCTCAAGTATCATTGTGCTCTTCATAGATACCTCTATACCAAAATGGAATTTCTGGACATCTCATCCTTGGGAGAGGCCTATCGATATGTCCTCAAAATACAACAGAAGCTCAAACAAAAGACACGATAATTTGGGGCTAGGAACTCCTCGTAGCAAAAACCAGGAAAAGAAGTGCCCAACCTACATAACAAAGGACAGAGAAAATATGGATAGTATTAGGAAAACCAATCCAAGATATAAGAAAATAAGGACACCGGAAATACAAATAAGGATACCAGGAAGTGGTGTAACTTCCATAAGATCCCTTGGCATAACATTGTCTATTGTCGCTCAAAGGAATCACTAGTGGCTGAAGTGAAAGCCTCTGAATCAGATGCGGGTTATGAATCTGAGTCAGAACTAGGAAGGGGAAGACAGATCATTGACACAAAACCCAGTGCCATTTTTGCTACCACTAAGATCTGGCCTGGTGAACCAGACGAGCCATAAGAAGGTGAGTGCCTTTTCCATTCACAAATGTGGGTAAAAGGCACCCCACTGCACTTTATCGTTGATAGCGGTGGCCATAAGAATCTCATATCAGCAGAGGTTGTCAAGAGGCTGGCCCCAACGAAAACTTCTCACCCATATCCCTACACCATTGGATGGCTCTGCCAAGGAAGCGATCTCCGTGTCAGCCAACAGTTTTGACTGTCATATGACATTAATCCCTTCAAAGAGGAGGTATTGTGTGATGTTTATCCTCTAGAAGTTTGTAATGTTCTTTTGGGTAACCCTTTTTTATGGAAATGTCATGTTTTATATGAGTCTAGGCCTCGTAGTGTTATTATTACTTTGAGTAGGAAATTGTACATGATACCCAAGGCAGTCCCTCCTAGTGCTATTTCCTTTATCTCTACCAAGCAATGCAAGAAGGTCATCTCTCAAACCAGGAAATTTGTCTTCTTCATGATTCTCTCACATAGTAAGAAACTGATCACAGCCACATCTAAGGCCTCCGCGACCGATATCTCCACACAATCGAATCAAGTGGATAATGTCATAGAAGAATACTCAGATATATTCTCCTGTCCTACAGGGTACCTCTGCACTATTAGCTTAATCATCGCATCGATCTGATCCTAGGCATATCGCTACCCAATGGGTCGGTCTACCGTCGTTCTCTATTAGAAAATGAGGAGATCAAGGGGCGTATCCAAGAAATTATCCATAAGGGGAACATCTATCCAATATCATCGCCTTGTGGGAGCCCAATCGTACTGGTGCAGAAGAAAGACAGGACCTGGCGACTCTGCCTTGATTAATAGGCAGTGAATAAAATCACAGTCTGGAATCAAAACCCAATTCCCTAAATTGACGACCTCCTTGATCAACTCACGGGAGAAAAATACTTTTGTAATATTGATTTGAAGTCTGGCTACCATCAAGTTCCAATAGAACATACAAATGTATGGAAAACCTCCTTCAAGTCAAAAGAAATTCTTTTTGAATGGTTGGTCATGCCCTTTGGTTTGATAAATTCTCCAAAACCCTTTATGAGGATGATGTACGATATCCTATGACCTTTCACCAGTACTTTTGTGACATCCTCATCTACAACAATACTTGGGCGGAACACTTACAGCATATTCAGCAGGTTCTGCACACCCTGCAGCAGCACAAACTATATGCAAACTTGGAAAAATGATCCTTTTGCATGAACAGGGTAAATTACTTAGGCTACATCATTTATCAGCATGGTGTGCATGTGGATCCAGCCAAGATCTAGGTCATCCATTACTAGCTAGCCCTAACCACATTCACTGAGCTTCAGAGCTTCTTGGGCCTCGCCAGTTTCTATTGCAGGTTCATGTTGGGATTCTCTCATATTGCATGGGCCCTCAACCTAGTAACAAGGGGTGGCAGCAAGGAAATATTTGTGTGGGGCATGTCCCAATAGCATGCCTTCGATGACTTGAAGAAGTGTTTGTGGTCATCCCCAGTACTTTAATTACCAAACCTGCAACATCCATTTGAGATTGAGACAAATGCTTCAGACTATGTTGTGGGAGTTTTTCTCACTCAACATGGCCACCCTGTGGTGTATCATAGTGAGACACTATCAAGTTTTGTTTGTAAGTACCCTACTTATGACAAAGAAATGTAATCCATTGTGCAAGCCTGCCGCCATTGGAGACATTACATTCTGGGGAAGGAGACAATCATCCACACCAATCACAAGCCACTATAGTTCATGCAGACCCAATACAAATTGCAGAATGACCATCATCAGAAGTGTTCCACATACTTACAGAAGTTCCACCTCAACATCAAGTATAAAATAGGAAGCACCAACCAATTTTTTGATTTCCTCAGCCAACCTCCAATCACAGAACTCACCACTGTGCTAGACTCTTGTGGCCATTAGACCTCTGGATGGCCCCACCTCTATGTGACAGACCCTGACTTCTCCACCACCTACCAAATGTTGGGAGAAAACTCAAGGTTTGTTAATTTCCATCTTCAGATATTCCTATATTTGAAGGTCAAATAGACGCAAATGTTGTAGACAAGTGGTTGAATCTACTAGAAGGGTATTTTTTTGTCCATATCTTTTCAAATATATAAAAAAATACCTTTCGCTCCTCAAATTCATTCCCCATGTCAAGGATTGCTGAGAAGATTTATGTGAGCAAAAGGAAACATAGGAACCCTCATTATTTATAGTCGCGGCCACCCGAGAATCCTTCAGGGATGCTTTTAAGAAACAATAATACCCTATCGTAAGTTATGCCAACTTGTATACAAAATGGACCACACTGCGACAAGAAAGAGACCAAGAAATTATAGATTTCACAAATATCTTCCATACCCTACGCACCAATATGGGTATCAAATATTCAAAGTGACATATGGTGCTCAAGTATCACGGTGCTATGCATAAATACATCCAGACCGAAATGGAATTTCTAGACATATAGTCCTTGGGCACGACCTATCGATATGTTGTCAAAATAGAGAAGAAGATCAAACAAAAGACATGACAATATGGGCTTGGGAACCCCTCGTAGAAAAAACCAGGAAAGGGCGGCCCCAACCTACATAACAAAGGACATAGAAAAGATGGACAGTATCAGGACAACCAGTCCAAGACGCAAGAAAAGAAGGACACCGGAAAGACAAAAAAGGATGCTAGGAAGTGGTGCGACTTCCATAAGATCCCTTGGCATAAAACTGTTGATTGCCGCTCAAAGAAGTCAATGGTGGCCAAAGTGAAAGCCTCTGAATCAAATTCAAGTTTTGACTCCAAGTCAAAACTAGAAAGGGGAAGACAAATCATTGACATGGAACCTAGTGCCACCATTGCTACCACTAAGCTCCAGTCGAGTGAACCAGATGAGCCAGAAGAAGTAGAGATCATTTTCAATTCATAGATGTGGGTAAAAGGAACCTCTCTACACTTCATCATTGATAGTGGTAGCCATAAGAACCTCATCTCAACAAATTTCGTCAAGCGGCTGGCCCTGCCAACAATGCATCACCCACAACCCTACACCATTGGATGGCTTCACTAAGGAATCGATCTCCACATCAGCTAACAATGTTAACTGTCATATAACATCAATCCCTTCAAAGACAAGGTATTGTGTGATGTTGCTCCTTTCGAAGTTTGTAATGTTCTTTTGGGCCAACCTTATTTATGGAAATGTCATTTTGTATATGAGTCTAGGCCTCGTAGTCTTATTATTACTTTGAACAGGAAATTGTATAGGATACATGAGGCAGTCCCTCCTAGTAATATTTCCTTGATCTCTACCAAGCAATGCAGGAAGTTCATCTCTGAGACTAGGAAATTTATCTTCTTAGTGATTCTCTCTCAGACTAAGAGAAATATTGCAACCACATCCAGAGCCTCCACAGTCGATCTCGCCACACAATAGAAGCAAGTGGATAAGATCATGGAATAATACTCATATATATTCTCCTCTCCTACCGAGGTAACTCTACACTACAAGGTCAAGCATTCCATCGATCTAACCCTAGGCGCACCACTACCCAATGGGTTGGTCTATCGCTGCTCTCTTTTAGAAAACTAGGAGATCAAGAGGTGGATCTAAGAAATTATCCACAAGGGGCACTTCCATCCCATATCATCACCTTGTGGGATCCCAATCATACTGTTATATAAGAAATACGAGACCTGACAACTTTGCATTGATTACCGGGCCCTGAATAAAATCATAGTCTGGAACCAGTACCCGATTCCCTGAATCCCCGACCTGCTTGATCAGCTCACAGGGACAAATACTTCAGTAAGATTGATATCAAGTTTGGCTACCATCAGGTCCCAATAGAACATACAGATGTATGGAAGACCACCTTAGGGTCAAAATAAGGTCATTTTGAATGGTTGGTCGTACCCTTTGGTTTGACAAATGCTCCAACAACTTTTATGAGGATGATGGACAATATCTTGCGACCTTTCACCCGTAATTTTTTAGTGGTGTAGATGGATGACATCCTCATCTACAACAAGACTTGGGTGGAGCACTTGCAGCATATTCAGTAGGTTCTGCACACCCTGCGGCAACACAAACTATATGAAAACTTGGAAAAATTCTCCTTCAGCATGACCAAGGTCCATTACTTAGGCTACATCGTTGATCAACATGGTGTGCATGTGGATCCAGCCAATATGTGGGTCATCCATGACTGGCCAGCCATAACCACACTCACTGAGATTTGGAGTTTCTTGGGCCTCGCCAATTTCTATCGCAGGTTTGTGTTGGGATTCTCTCATTTTGCATGGGCCCTCAACCAAGTAACTAGGGGTGGTGACAAGGAAAATATTGTGTGGGGCCTATCCCAACAACAAGCCTTCGATGACTTTAATACCCATTTGTTCCCATCCCCATCACTTTACCTACCATACCCGCAACACCCCTTGAGATCGAGATAGATTCTTTAAAATATGTTGTGGGCATTGTTCGCACTCAACACGGCCACCCCATGGCGTATAATAGTGAGGCACTATCAAATGATGTCTATAAGTACCCTACTTACGAAAAATAAATGTACTACATTGTGCAAGCCTATCACTAGTGGAGACATTATATTCTAGGGAAGGAGATAGTCATCCACACTTATCACAAGCCACTACAATTCATGTAGACCCAACACAAATTGCAGAATAACCACCATCAAAATTGGTCCACATACTTACAACACTTCCACATCAACATCAAGTATAAAATAGGAAGCACTAACCGAGTTTTTGATTTCCTCATCTAACCTCCAGTCGCAGAACTCACCATGGTGCTAGACTCTTGCATCCATGAGACCTATGGATGGCCACACCTCTATGATACAGACACTGACTTCTCCACCACCTACCAAATGTTGGGATAAAACTCAGGTCTCGCTAATTTCCATCTCTGTGTTCCATCAAGTGAGTGCGCGAAGCTTATTTGTGAATCTCACTACAGTTGGGTGGGAGGACACTTTAGCATATGAAATACAGTGGAAGTGTTGCAAAAAAATTTCTACTAGATGAAACTTCGACAGTATGTCGGAAAGTATATCAGGTCCTACACCACCTGTTCTATTGCCAAACTGACCACTAAGAAATAGGGCCTGTACACCCCTCTTCCTACTCCTGAAAAAGATGTGGGAATCCACCTCCATGGACTGCATGTCAAGCCTCTCATCCACCAAGAGGGGAAATGACTATGTTTTTGTGGTTGTTGATCACTTTTCCAAGATGGTGATTTTGGTCGCCTGCAAGAAGAACATCACTACAAAGGCCACTACCAAGCTCTTCTTTAAACGTGTCTAGGTACACTTTGGGATGCCACAAACCATTGTCTCAGATCGGGATATTTGGTTCCTCAACACATTTTGGTTGAGCCTCTGGTCACTGCTGGATACCAAGCTCACCATATCCACTTCCTTCCACCCCCAGACAGATGGACAAATTGCATTCGTCAATTGGATGATCGTACATATCCTATGCATGTACAATTCGAAGCACCCACGCACATGGGATGATAGTATTCCCTATTTCCAATATAGCTATAGTTGAGCCCTACATAACTCAACTAGCCACAACCCCTTTTAGGTGGCGTTGGGATTCCAACCATTGGGCCCCATGGATGTTACACTACCCCTGGCGAACAACTCGATAAAATCATCTCTATTTCCACCAGAGGTCACCAAAGCCACCTAGTTCATTGAGAGGATCCATTACATCCACCAACAGGTTCATGATATTTTACAGAAATCGAATGACAAGTATAAGTAGCGCCTTGATCAACATTGGGTTCCACATAAGTTACAGGTGCGTGAAAAAGTTTGGTTTTACTTGCATAAAGAACGCCTTACAGGGCCCCATCAGAAGCTTAGCTCACTCCGATATGGGCCATACACCATCACCAAGTTTGTGGGTGACAATTCTTTTGCACTCAACATCCCCCCTTTCCTTTCCATGCACCCAGTCTTCAACATGGCTCTCCTTCGGCCATATTTCCCACCATTATTGGACACCTCAGAGATAGCAGAGCAGTTGAAACCAACAAACATACACCCTAACTACATGCAACAGAAATCCAGTGATCATATTATGGACACACAGATCAAGGTCACCTGATGGCAAAGGATCCAACTTTATCGAGTTGTCAAAGCAGAGCAGCTCCTGCACCAAGGCAAGTGGCTCACCCATGGCCAAATTAAGCAGAAATTTTCTCATCTAATGGGGGAACTGAATGCAATGGATACCATTTATTCCTAAGGGGGGAGGATTGATCAAGATGGATTTCTTTGGCCTCCCACTTATTCCAACAAGTACATTTTGGTAGTTTTCCAGTTTGGCAGTTTTGTTTTCCTAGTTCTTAGGTCCTTGATTTGCAGGGAAGTTTTGAGTCCCTAAAGAATGTTTTTAGAGATCGCCACATTTAGAAATGTGTAATCCTATCATACACCTAAAACGGGCTATTGTTCTCCTAAAACAGAGATCGTATGCAAAAGTTACGACCCCGAGAACTTTATGTACTAACTTACCCAAATGGGGCCCACATGACTTTTGGCGCTTCATCTCCTAGGGTTCAATATTTGGATGTATAGGGTTTTTCACATTCCTGTTTATTGTAAAAAATCCTTCTAAGCCTCATTTTAATCATCTTATTTCAAATGAGCACAGTCATCACATCTCTTCTCAGAGATAAGCTGCCACAATTCCAGCAAGCTTGTTTTCCGCTGCATTTTACAATTTCAGCTTATTTTCTTATTGAATAGAAAAACCGGTTTTATTGTATCTATGTTATTCTGTGTTAATCATATTTTAATAATCTGTATTCATTTCATTATGCTAATAAAATCTGAATAAGTGGTATTAGATCAGTCTTCTCCTTGTCTTCTTAATGCATGTCATCAACAAGGTCAGGGTACAAAGAATTGGGTTTCAAGCTTATTTCTTTTGAGGACAAAAGCTCTCACACACCCAAATGACCTTTCATGGAATGAGAAATGAAATATGAAGGGATAGGATATCCTTTCAAAATGTATCTTGAGGAATCCCTCACGCAACAGAGGAACGAGATGATGGATAACTTCGCGCAAATCCTTTGGCAGCTACCAGCAAGCGATGCATCTTTTTCAAGCAGAGGCACTGCCCCCTTAAAGGTACAAATCATCTTCGATATTCCTATATTTGAAGTTCATATAGACGCATATGTTGTATAAAAGTGGTTGAATCTACTAGAAGGGTATTTTTTTCTATAACTTTTCAAATAGAGAAAAAATTACTTTTGCACTCCTCAAATCCATTCCCCATATCCAATATTGGTGGGAAAATTTCTGTGAGCAAAAGGAAACAGAGGAAACCTCATTATTTATAGTCATGACCACCTAGGAATCATTTAGGGATGATATTAAGGAACAATACTACCCTGTCGGAATTTATGACGACTTGTAAACCAAATGGACCACACCATGGTAAGAAAGAGACCAAGTAGTGCCACCTTTCACAAATATCTTCCATACCCTGTGCACCAAGATGGGTATCAAATATTCACAACAACATATGGTGCTCAAGTTTCACGGTGCTCTACATATATACATCCAGACTGAAATGGAATTTCTAGACATCTCATCCTTGGGCATGGCCTATTGATATGCCATCAAAATTGAGCAAAAGATCAAACAAAAGATGCGACAATTTGGGCCCAAGACCCCCTCGCAGCAAAAAACAGGAAAGGGCGGCCCCAACCTATAGAACAAAGGAAAGAGAAAAGATGGATATTATCATCAAAACCAGTCCAAGATGCAAGAAAAGAAGGACACCGAAAATACAAAGAAGGATATTAGCAAGTGGTGAAACTACCAAAATAGCCCTTGGCATAACACTGTTGATTTCTGCTCAAAGGAGTCATTGGTAGCCGAAGTGAAATACTCTAAATTAGATGTGAGTTCTGAGTCTGATTCAAAACTAGAAAGGGGAAGATAGATCATTGATGCAGAAACCAATGACATTGTTTCTACCACTAAGCTCCAGCCTGGTGAACTAGATGAGCCAAACGAAGGCAAGCACCTTTTCCACTCGCAGATGTGGGTAAAAGGCACCCCACTGCACTTAAACATTGATAGTGGTAGCTAGAAGAACCTCATCTTAGTAGAGGTTGTCAAGCGGTTGGCCTTACCGACAATGTCATTCCCACAACTCTACACCATTGGATGACTCCACCAAGGAAGTGATCTTTGTTTCAGCCAACAGTGTCGACTGTCATATGGAATCAATCCCTTCAAAGATGAGGTACTTTGTGATGTTGCTCCTCTCAAAGTTTGTAATGTTCTCTTGGTACAACTTTATTTATGGAAAAATCATGTTATATATGAGTCTAGGCCTCATAGTGTTATTATTACTTTGAGCAGGAAATTGTACAGGATACCCGAGGCAGTCCCTCCTAATGCTATTTCCTTGATCTCTTTCAAGCAATGTATAAAGTTCATCTCTCAGACCGAGAAATTTGTCTTTATATTAATTCTCTCTCAGAGTAAGAGAAAGATCGTGGCCACATCCAGGGCCTCCATGGCCAATCTCTCCACACAAAAGAAGCAAGTGGATAAGTTTGTGGAAGAATACTCAAATATCTTATCCTCTCCTACCAGGGTACCTCTGCATTGCCAGGTCAAGCATCCCATCGATCTGACCCCAGGTGCACCGATACCCAATGGGTCAGTCTACTTCCATTCTCTGTTATAAAACGAGGAGATCAAGAGGCATATCTAAGAACTTCTCCATGAGAGGAACATCCATCCCATCTCATCACATTATGGGAGCCCAATCATATTGGTGTAGAAGAAACATGGGACCTGGAAACTATGCATTGATTACTAGGCCCTGAATAAAATAATAGTTCGAAAACGATACCCAATTCCTCGAATCGACTACCTCCTTGATCATCTCATGGGAGCCAAATACTTCAGTAATATTGATCTGAAGTGTGGCTACCATCAGGTCCCAATAGAACATACATACGTATGGAAGACTGCCTTCAAGTCAAAAGAAGGTCTTTTTGAATGGTTGGTCATGCCCTTTGGTTTGAGAAATGCTCCAACAAATTTTATGAGGATGATAGAAGATATCCTGTGACCTTTCACTGGTACTTTTGTAGTGGTGTATCTAGATGACATCCTCATCTACAACAAGACTTGGATGGAACA
Source organism: Picea glauca (assembly GCA_000966675.3). Classification (NCBI taxonomy): domain Eukaryota; kingdom Viridiplantae; phylum Streptophyta; class Pinopsida; order Pinales; family Pinaceae; genus Picea; species Picea glauca. Next base: position 157,935 of record JZKD02S0151335.1, on the reverse strand, counting down.
CTTGCAGCACATTCAGGAGGTTCTGCACACCCTGGGACATCAAACATTATATGAAAACTTGGAAAACTGCTCCTTCGGCATGGACAAAGTCCATTACTTATGATGCATCATTGATCAACATGGTGTCCATGTGGATCCAGCCAAGATTCGGTTCATTCATGACTGACAAACCCCAACCACACTCACTGAGCTTTGGAGCCTCCTGGGGCTCGCCAATTTCTATCGTAGGTTCGTGTTCGGATTCTCTCATATCGCATGGACCCTTAGCCACGTAACTAGGGGTGGCAGCAAGGAAAAATATGTGTGGGGCTTGTCCCAACAACAAGCCTTCGATGACTTGAAGCAACGTTTGTGCTCATCCCCAGTACTTTAATTATCGAACCTACATCATCCCTTTGATATGAAGACAAATGATTCAAACTATGTTGTGGGCATTTTTCTCACTAAACACAACCACCTTGTGGTGTATCATAGTGAGACACTATCAGATGTTGTCTGTAAGTACCCTACTTACGACAAAGAAATGGAATCCATTATGCAAGCCTGTTGCCAATGGAGACATTACATTTTGGGGAAGGAGAAAGTCATCCGCACTAATCACAAACCACTATTGTTCATGTAGAACCAAGGCAAATTGAAAAATGACCTCCATCAGAAGTGGTCCACATACTTACAGCAGTTCCACCTCAACATCAAGTTTAAAAAAGGAAGCACCAAAAGAGTTGTTGATTGCCTCAGCGGACCTCTAGTCGTGGCACTCACCATAGTGCTGGACTCTTGTGTCCATGAGACCTCTGGATGGCCCCACCTCTATGAGACGGACCCTAAATTCTCCACCACCTACCAAATGTTGGGAGAAAACTCAGTGGTCGCTAATTTCCATCTTCAGGATGGGATGTTGTGCCATCTGGGCCATCTCTACATTCCATCAAGAGAGCGGGTGAAGTTGATTTGGGAAGCTCACTAAAGTTGGGTGGCAAGACACTTTGGTGTCAAAAAGATAGTGGCAGTGCTGCAAAACATTTCTAGTGGTAAAAACTTTGAGAGGATGTCAACAAGTATATTAGGTCCTATGCCACCTGTGTTATTGCCAAACTAACCACTAAGAAACAGGGCATGTACACCCCTCTTCCTACTCCTAAAAATCCATGGGAATCCATCTCCATGGAATACATGTAAGGCCTCCTATCCACCAAGAGGGGCAATGACTTTTTTTGTGGTTATTTATCACTTTTCCAAGATGGTGATTATGGCTGCCTATAAGAAGAACATCACTACAGAGGCCACTACCAAGATCTTCTTTGAATGCATCTGGGTACACTTTGGGATCCCACAAACCATTGTTTCATATTGGGACAGTCAGTTCCTAAGAGCATTTGGGTTGAGCCTATGGTCACTGCTAGATACCAAGCTCACCAAATCCACTGCCTTCCACCCCCAGATAGATGTCCAAACTTAGGTCGTCAATCGAATGATTGTACATATCCTACACATGTACAATTCCAATAACCCACGCACATGGGATGAGAGTCTTCCCTATTTCCATCATAGCTATAACTGAGCCCTCAATAGCTCAACTGGCCACCTCCCCTTTCAAGTGGGGTTGGGATTCCAAACATTACGCCCCATGGATGTTGCACTACCCCTAGCGAAATCCTTGGCCAACTTGTCTCCTGCTCCACTAGAAGATGACAAAGCCACCCGGTTCATTGAGAGGATCCATCACATCTACTAATAGGATTAGCATATTTTATAGAAGTCTAATTCCAAGTACAGGCAACGCCATGATCAACATCGGGTGCCACAGAAGTTTTAGGTGGGCAATAAAGTTTGGTTTCACTTGTAGAAAGAATGCCTTACAACGGCCCATTGGATGCTTTTCCCACTTCGGTATGGGCCATACACCATCACCAAGGTTATGGGTGACAATTATTTTGCACTCAACATTCCCCCTTTCCTTGGCCTACACCTAGTCTTCAACGTGGCTCTCCTTCGGCCATATTTTCCACCATTATTGGACACCTCAAAGATAGCAGAGTAGTTGACACCAACAAAGCTCAACCCTGACTACATCCAACGGAAATCTAGTGATCATATTGTGGGCACACATATCAAGGGCACTCGACAACAAAGGATCCATCTTTATCGAGTTGTCAAAGTAGGGCAGCTCCTGCACCAAGGAAAGTGGCTCACCTGGGGCCAAATTCATTAGAAATTTACTCATCTTATGGGGTAAATCAACACAATGGAGACCAATGCTTCCTAAGGGGAGAGGATTGATCCAAATGGATTTCAGTGGCCTCCCACCTATTCCAACTCGTTCATTTTGGCAGTTTTCCAGTTTGGCAGTTTTGTTTTCCTAGATTTAGGGTCGCTGTGTAATGTCCCCAAGGCCGAGCCCAGTTGTAAATCTGATGTATGAAAATAATTGTAAATATGTGTTATAGGATAGTGAGCCAAGTTTGTATAATTCGATGGGCTTATGTGATTGTTAGGCTAGAGAGCCTAAGGGTTGGAGGCCAAGGGCCTGATTTTGTACTTGTATATATGCAAAAACATTTAATAAAATTGTAAACACCGCTAGGTGTAGACCGACCATGATGAATGAGTGAAGGGGGACTAAGCTTCTATAGAGAAGGCAAGGGATTAGGGGTTGGAAGGTGGGAAAAGGGGCTAAGTGTTTAGCCTAGGGGGGGGGGCTTAAGCCTAGGAATAATATTTTATTATTATTCCAAAAGAACATGTGCCATTTATAATTTTTATCCTAAGTTCCTGACCAAGGGAAGGTGATGCGTGCTGGTGGAATGCATGCAGTCTACAAGGCCACAAGTGTCAACCCTGGTGCATGCGAATAAAATAGTTTGGGTGGATCATGAGGGGGGTTCACTCTCTTATTCGAGCGGACTGCCTGAGGGTGTATGGGCTCTGAGCAGTACGACTGATCCGAGCTCTGTAGAAAAACCTCATACACCTTTTGAACTGAAAAAATCCATGTATACCTCCGTACTGAACCAGAATCCCATGATCCATTATGAAAGAGCCGGTTTCACCTCTGTTTGAATCCAAAAATCACATGTTGTGTCTGGATAATCTGTGTGCATCCACTGCCTGAGATCGAGCCTATGTGTGAGATCTTTGTCCCGAAGCCGTGACCGTGAGCCATTTTTCCATTGCTGAGCCTGTGGAAAAAGTCGTGTCTATTTTTCCATTGGTTGTGTGGCCACACATTGCTAGGCTATGTGGGAGGTTTTTTGACCTGTGAGTGATTCTCTCCAGGCAAGAGAGTCCGCAGAGGAAGGAAAGAACTCCTGGAAGGAACCCTATATCTGCCACAGAGCCCAGAGACTTCCAATCCGGTATGTTGCTGTAACCCAAGGCAAGGGAGGTTAGCAGCCGAAGGACTATCTAGGTGATAGATAAGGTGTATACTCCTGGGGTGGAACAGGCATGTGGGGAATGAGGGTTTGTGGGCAGTGAGTGTGGGTGGTTCCTGGGAGAGAATCCCTTCCTATGGTTGTGTCATGTTTTCCCTATAACCTTTGCCTAACCTAGGATTCCTTGTCTCGGGGTGGAGCTTAGTCCTAGCTCGGGGGTGACCCACTGCTGAGTTGATGAGCAGTGTGGTCTAAGGCTAGGAGGTTCGTGGAAGGCCTACACTTGGTTGGTGGATTCTACCACTGTTGAAATATAAGTATCTGATTATGTTTTAATCATGTTTTGCATGACTCTACTATTTATGTTATCATGATTTCTGTTGTGTATATGAATTAGTATGAAACGTCATTGATTGTTAGTTATGGCAGTAACTCATATGAGTACTCTGTGTAGAATGTGTTTATTTATTTAAATGCATGTGGATTATATAATACCTGTATGAGTTATGTACCAAATGGTGTTAAAGTTTCCTTTTAAGAGAGATTAAGCCATGATACCTGAAAAGGTGCACTACAGTTTGGTATCAGAGCCAAGGTTTCGACACTGAGCCTAGATGGGCCAGTGGAGCGGTCTTTGGACCGAGAATGCGAGGGGAAATTGGGTCTGGAAGGCCAATTTCAAACCCTAGTTTTCTCCAAAGTGTCAAGGAGTTACTTGGCAAGTTTTTAAGCTCAGGAGGTATAGCGGCGTTATGAAACCACAACCAGTGTGGTATAAGTCCACAGGGAGAGAGGACTCCACACCAGAAGTGCTGGAGCTTTAGGATCTGTTCGGGAGGGAAGGTGAACCCTTGTGACCATCAGATATGGAAAGTGTGCACAGGGTTTAAAGCCCTTTGGAATTGCACAAGAGTGTGGAAATTGTGATACGCGAAATCCTGAATTAGTCAGGACTGTCCATCAGAAAGAACGGGTGTAGAGGGATCAACCTTTCGCTGACTCGTAACTTGAAATGGTCAAAGGGTGAGTTTGTGAGAATTCATGAAATGTGAATTCATGATTGGATCATAACCGTCAATCTAAGAGATATCTGGACCATTGATTTTCCAGGAAGAAATCGACGTTTTGGGAGATGGGAAGTGAGGAGAGGTGAACAGCTCTGAAACCCAAAACCCCGAAATCCCGAAACAACCTACACCGTAGATCGTGGGGAGAAGAACTTGATCGTTGGATCAAGTAGTTAAATAGATAGTTATTTCAGGATTTTGGAAAATGGAAGTTCAAGACGTGTGGATGCACGAACTTTCGATGCCCAAAACCCCGAAACACCGAAAGGATTTGCGCTATAGATCTGAGAAAGATATGACCATTGGATTTTACTAGGAATGGAAGTGGACATATGCATATGTACCATGTTCCAGTGTGTCGAGAAGAAAAGCGAGAGTGGTGGGACCAAATGATGCCATTAAAAGAAACGTGGACCCTCATGAACATGCCACTATGGTTGTGGGTGACCACTGTGCTATGTGGGCCCGAAGGGTAAAGTAAATCAGAATTTCAGATGTTGGGGGTTGGAAAGGAAAGAAAGTATGAAATCCTCGTGGACCGAAAACCTGAAGTCCCGAAAGTCCCAAAAATGAAAGTTTCGAAGACCCAAAACTTGCAGAGTCGAATGAGAGCTCAGAAAACTTATTTGAATCGAAATGTCTTTTGTTCTTGTTCGTATTGGTGTATAAATGTTGTGGATTGTTCATGAAGTTTTAATGGCCTGAGAAACTTCGAATTGAATTGAACAATGTGTGTGCATAGTTCAACGAGGGTCAGGACTCCAGTTAACCAACGTCGAGTATGGAATGGGAAAAGGTGCAGATTGCCTCCAAAACAGGAGATGAACAGGAAGGAAAGGATGTCAATGTGGAAGTGGAAGGATCGAACTCCAATGGGCATGGAAAAGAAAATGATAGGGAAGGAAACATAATGAAAATCATTGAAGGATTGCAAAGAGAGGCCCAGGCTCGTCGAGCTGATAGCCAAAAGATTATGAAAGTCAGGGATCGGTAGGGTGTATTAAACTTAAAATTTTTGAAGAGCCTGGAAAGAATAGAGAGGAAACTCGAGAAGGGAAGAGACTCATGTAAGACAGAGAGTCGCAGAACCCCTGGGAGAAGAAGGAGATCAAGAAGCATCAAGACTCCCAAGAGGAAAAGGAGGTCGAGGAGTGGTAGCCGACATCTTAGTCTCTCCCAAAGACATTCTAGTAGGGGAACATGCAGTAGTTCGAGCTCGTCTCCTACCAGAAAGCACCGAAAATCTGGAAGGGATGAATTGAAAGGGGAAATCAACAAGATTAAATTGCCTACGTTTGATGGTGAACATAATAAGGAAGCAAATGTTGAAATATGGTTGCTTGGTATAAAGAAATACTTCCAACCACAGAATTATTCTGCCCATGCAGAAGGAAGAATTGCAATGTACTAGCTGAAAGGAAAAGCATCCATGTGGTGGGATCAGTTGGTGCAGGTGCAACACATCAGAGATAAAGATGTCATGTGGAAGGAGTTTAATAGGTGTTTTGAGAAGAAATACCTGAACAAAATATATTATGATAGAAAGATGAAGGAGTTATTTGAACTCAAGTTGGGTAGTATGACCATTGATGAGTATGAATGAAGTTTTCTGGAACTACTGAAGTATGTTCCATTCATCAAAGATGAGGCTGTTAAAATTCAGAGGTATCTTAGTGGACTGCCACCTTCCATTGGTGAAAATATTCAATATGATGATCCTAATACTATGGAAGAAACAATAAGAAGGGAGAAATGCTTATACGAACAACAAAGAGAAAAGCCTACCTTTCGGAAGGCTTGGGATGACCAGAAGAGGTTTAAGAAAGAACTGAGGTAGAAGGGAAATAGGCCACCCTTTTTCAAGAAAAACCCTTGGGGACAGTCATCTTTTAGAGACCCCAAGAAAGTTGAAGGGAGTGAGAAGATGCCAAGGTCTCCACCTATGGAGTGTTGGGGCTGTAAAGGGAATCATAGGTACAGAGACTGCCCCCACAGAAACGACAAAGCAAGAACTGTCCATACTATTCAGCAAGCTGAAACAGTGGAGGATATGGGCAGCAGAATGTCGAGGCTCTATGTAGCCCTGGACAACAAACAAGAAGAATTTCAATCGCACATGATTGAAGTGGAAGGTACGATCAACAACCGACCACTTGTTAATTTAATTGATTCAGGGGCTAGCCATAGTTATATAGATCCTATAGTGGTGGAAAGTTTTCATTTAACAAGAAGAAAATATGAAAAGTCTTGGTTAGTGAAGTTGTCCACAGGGACCAAGAGGAAGGTCGTTGAATTGGTTAAGTCCTGTTCAGTGGACATGAAAGGAATGAGCACTAAGGCTGAATTGAACATTTTTCCTTTAGGCTCATACGATTTCTTAATTGGGATGGACTGGTTGGACCAGCACCATGCCCTTCTATATTTTCGTAACAAGAGGTTTACTTGGATGAACGAAGAGGGAAATTCAGTAACAATCCAAGGAATTCCTAGAGCCATGGCTGTTAGGGAAATCTTAGCCATGCAACTGAAGAAATGTTACCGGGAAGGTTGTCAATTATATGTATCTCGGGTGGAAGAAGCATCCTGAGATGTAGTCTCTAATCTGGAAGATCACGAGGTACTCAAAGAATTCAAGGATGTATTTTAGGAGGTACCTGGACTACCTCCAAAGAGGGACATATATTTTTCTATAAACTTGCTACCTGGAGCAGCTCCAGTTTCGAAGGCTCCTTATAGAATGAGTATGCCAAAGCTGAAAGAGTTGCAATTGCAACTCGAAGAGCTACTAAAGAAGGGATACATTCGCCCCGGTGTGTCACCTTAGGGAGCCCCGGTCCTATTCGTGAAGAAGAAATATGGGATGTTGAGACTGTGCATTGATTTTCGATAGTTGAATAAGGTCACTGTCAAGAACAAGTATCCTCTGCCAAGGATTGATGATATTTTTGATCAGTTGAAGGATGCAAAAATATTTTCAAAAATAGATCTCAGATCTGGATATCATGAAGTGAGAATAAATGATGAGGACATTAGTAAGACCGCCTTTAGAACAAGGTATGGTCATTATGAATTCACAGTGGTGTTGTTTGGACTGACAAATGCACCTACTGTTTTTATGTGCTTAATGAATGGAGTGTTCAAAGATTATTTGGACAGGTTTGTCATAGTCTTCCTGGACGATATCTTGGTGTATTCCAAGACAGAGGAAGAACATGAACAACACCTGAGACTGGTGTTGCAGGTGTTGAGAGAACACCAGTTGTACGCAAAACTAAGAAAGTGCGCATTTTACCAAAGGCAGATTCATTACTTGGGGCACATTGTATCAAAGGAAGGGATTGTTGTGGATCTTGAAAAGTTTGAGGCCATTCGAGAATGGTCAGCTCCAAGGAATGTGGTAGAAGTTAGATCTTTTATGGGTCTGGTAGGCTACTACAGAAGGTTTATAGCCATATTCTCAAAGATATCTCACCCTATCACTTCCTTGCAAAGGAAGGAGAAGAAGTTCCAGTGGACTGAAGAATGTGAGAGCAGCTTCCAGCGATTGAAGCAACTACTAACCAGTGCTCCAATCCTGAAGATTGCAGATCCAAATAAGGATTACGTAGTGTGCACAGATGCATGTAAGGAGGGGCTGGGAGGATTTCTTAACGAAGAGGGATTTATAATTTGTTATGAGTCCTAAAAGCTGAAAGAGCATGAAAGGAATTATGCCACTCACGATTTAGAGCTAGCAGCAATCGTCCATGCCTTGAGGAAATGGAGACATTACCTCATGGGAAGGAGATTCGAATTAAGAAAAGACCACAATGGTCTGAAGTATTTATTTGATCAGCCGACTTTAAATGTGAGGCAAACCAGATGGCTGGAGTTTCTGTGCGAATATGAATTTGATCTCAAGCATATCAAAGGGAAAGAAAATAAGGTGGTTGATGCACTCAGTAGAAAAGTGCATGAAGTACATGTTACATCCATTAGCATTTACAGGACTGAGATGAAAGACAAAATTTTGGAAGCTGCAAATACTGTTTTGCAGTACAGAAGTCTTGTAGAAAAGCTACAACAGCACGAGAGACCACAGACCAAGGAAAGTTACACCTTGGGAACTAATGGTTTACTTCTGTATAAAAACAGGGTGTATGTACCCAATGTCTGAGAATTGAAGCTAACGGTTCTAAAGGAGATGCATAACGTGGCTTATGCTGGACATCCTGGATATCAAAAGAATGTGGCAGCAGTCAAAAGCCATTATTTTTGGCCGGGTATGAAGAAAGAAATTGCTGAATACATCGCCAGATGTATGGAGTGCCAGAAGGTTAAGGCTGAGCATAGACACCCATCAGGGTTGTTGCAGCCTTTACCCATTCTTGAGTGGAAATGGAACGTGGTAACAATGGATTTTATCACCGGACTACCTAGAACCAACAAGCAACATGATTCAATCATGGTGGTGGTGGACAAGCTTACTAAAGCCACCCATTTTATTCCACTGAAAACCACCCATAGGGCAGTTGATGTTGCTGATATCTTTTTAAAAGAAGTTGCACGCTTGCACGGAATTCCTAAGACAATTGTGTTTGATAGGGACCCGAAATTCACCTCGAATTTCTGGAAAGGATTGTTCAAGGGATTCAGAATGAATATGAACTTAGTACATCGTATCATCCTGAGTCTGATGGTCAGACAGAGAGGGTGAACAGGGTAATAGAAGACATACTGAGAATGTATGTGATGGACAAACCATCAAGGTGGGAAGACTACCTGTATTTGGTAGAATTCACCTACAATAATGGGTATCATGCATCATTGAAGATGAGCCCATTCAAACCACTTTATGGAAGAAAGTGCAACACTCTAGTGAGCTAGGATAATCCAGCTAACAGAGCAGTAGTTGGGCCTAAGCTTTTCAAAGAGATGGAAGATCAAATGATAAAAATTAAACAGAATCTAAAATTTTCCCAGGATAGGCAGAAACATTAGACTGATAGTAATAGAACCCATAGAGAATTCAAATTGGGCGACCATGTTTTCCTGATAGTGAAGACTAACAGGAGTTCCCTGAAGTTGGGAAGTTGTGCCAAATTGGCAGTAAGATTTTGTGGGCCATTTGAGATTTTAGAAAGGATTGGACCAGTTGCATACATGCTTGCACTACCTCCATCTATGAATGTACATAATGTGTTTCATGTTTCACTGCTTAAGAAATATATACCTGATGCTAATCATCTTATTGATTGGAATGTGATTCAGGTAGAACTAGAAGGTGTCCTACAAGTGCATCCTATGTGCATATTGGACAGGAAAAGAAAATAGCTTCGGAATCGAGCCATAGATCTTATAAAGGTTCAGTGGACCTGGTATGGTCCTAAGGACGTGACATGGGAGCATGAAGAAGTTATGCAGGCAGAGTACCCGTATCTTTTTGAAAATTTTGAAAGGCTTCCAGAGACAGTGTAAGTTGCATTGAGGACAGTGAAAAAATAAGGGAGAGGGATTGTAATGTCCCCAAGGCCGATCCTAGTTATAAATCTGATGTATGAAATGAATTGTAAATATGTGTTATAGGCTGGTGAGCCAAGTTTTTATAAGCCGATGCGCTTATGTGATTGTTAGGCCAGAGAGCCTAAGGGTTGGAGGCCAAGGGCCTAATTTTGTACTTGTATATATGCAAAAACATTTAATAAAACTGTAAACACCACCAGGTGCATACCGACCACGATGAATGAGTGAAGGGGGACTGAGCTTCCACAGAGAAGGCAAGGGATTAGGGGCTGGAAGGTGGGAAAAGGGGCTAAGTGTTTAGCCTAGGGGGGGGGGCTTAAGCCTAGGAATAATATTTTATTCTTATTCCAAAAGAACATGTGCCATTTATATTTTTTATCCTAAGTTCCTGACCAAGGGAAGGTGATGTGTGCTGGTGGAATGCATGCAGTCTCTAGGGCGACAAGTGTTGACCTTGGTGCATGCGAATAAAATAGTTTGGGTGGATTGTGAGGGGGGTTCACTCTCTCATTCGAGTGGATTGCCTGAGGTTGTACAGGCTCTAAGTAGTACGACTGATCCGAGCTCTACAGAAAAACTTCATACACCTTCTGAACTGAAAAAACCCGTGTATACCTCCGTACTGAACCAGAAGCCCGTGATCGATTCTGAAAGAGATGGTTTCACCTCTATTTGAATAAAAAAAGCTCGTGTTGTGTCTGGAGAACCCGTGTGCATCCACTGCCTGAGATAGAGACTATGCATGAGATCTCTGTCCCGAAGCCGTGACCGTGAGCCATTTTTCCATTGCTAAGCTTGTGGAAAAAAACGTGTATATTTTTCCGTTGGTTGTGTGGCCACGCATTGCTGGACTGCGTGGGAGGTTTGTTGACCTGTGAGTGATTCTCTCCAGGCAAGAGAGTGCACATAGGAAGGAGAGAACTCTTGGAAGGAACCCTGTAGCTGCCATAGAGCCCGGAGACTTCCAGTCCGGTCTGCTGTTGTAACCCAAGGCAAGGGAGGTTAGCAGCCGAAGGACTGTCTAGGTGAGAGAGAAGGTGTATACTCTTGAGGTGGAACAGGCATGTGGGGAATGAGGGTCTATGGGCAGTGAGTGTGGGTGGTTCCTGGGAGAGAATCCCTTCCTTTGGCTGTGTTCTGTTTTCCCTGTAACCTCAGCCTAACCTAGGATTCCTTGTCTCAGGGTGGAGCTTAGTCCCAGCTCGGGGGTGACCCACTGCTGAGTTGATGAGCAGTGTGGTCTAAGGATGGGAGGTTCGTGGAAGGCCTACACTTGGTTGGTGGATTCTACCACTGTTAAAATATAAGTATCTGATTATGTTCTAATCATGTTTTGCATGACTCTACTGCTTATGTTATCATGATTTCCGTTGTGTATATGAATTAGTATGAAACACCATTGATTGTTAATTATGGAAGTAACTCATATGAGTACTCTGTGTAGAATGTGTTTATTTTTTTAAATGCATGTGGATTATATAATACATGTATGACTTATGTACCAAGTGGTGTTAAAGTTTCCTTTTAAGAGTGATTAAGCCATGGTAGCTGAAAAGGTGCACTACACCCTGACTTGCGGGGCTGTTTTGAGGCCCTAAACAACGTTTTAAGGGCTCTCCACAGTCGAAAATTCCCTGTGATAAGATGCACAAAATCTATATTCCTCGAATAGACCTGTCCAATGAGATATTGTGCACCTAAAAAAGAGATTGTATGAAAAAGTTACGACCCCAGGAAGTTGATGTACTAACTTACCCAAACGAGACCCACGTGACTTTTGAAGCTTCATCTCCTAGGGTTAGGTTTTTGGATGTCTAGGGTTTTTGACATTCATGTTTATTGTAAAAAGGCCTTCTGAGCCTCATTATAATCATCTTCTTGCAAATGAGCACAGTCATCACATCTCTTCTCATAGATAAGCCGCCACCATTCCAGCAAGCTTGTTTTTTGCTGAATTTTATAGTTTCAGCTTATTTCCTTATTAAATAGAAAACTGGTTTTATTGTATCTCTGTTATTTTGTGTTAAGCATCTTTTAATAATCTGTATTCATTTCATGCTGCTCATAAAATTTGGATCACCAAACTTGGTGAATTTCCAATCCATATATAAATATATATATATATATATATATATATATATATATATATATATATATATATATATATATATATATATATATATATATATATATATATATATATATATATATATATAT
>JZKD02S0151335.1:131943-143988 GCA_000966675.3 Picea glauca | reverse complement strand
CCCCCCCCCCAACACACACACAGAAATGAAAATAATATAACACCTACCCAACATCTTGGTGCTAGAAATTGCATTTTGGGCATGGAAATTAAAATAGATCAAGCAAATAGGAAAATCTAGTTAAATCAAAGGAAATATGTCCAAACAATATTGCATATGTTTAATATGAAGGAATGTAAACCAATCAAGGTTCATGTTCCTGTAGGTGTAAATTTATCTACAGATTGGTGTCCGAAGACACAAGAAGAGGAAGGGGACATGTCCCATGTTCCATATGCTAGTGAAATTTGGCAATTTGATGTATGCAATGGTTTGTACTAGACTCCACATTGCACATGTTGTGGGAGTTTTGAGAAGGTATATGTCAAAACTAGGGAAGGAGCATTGGACAATAGTAAAGAGGGTTTTCAATTATTTGTATGACACTACTAGTTATGGATTGTGCTACCAAGGAAGACTAGGATTGGATAGAGTGTTGTACATACATGGCTTTGTTGATGCAGATTGGATTAGAGATCTAGATTGCATAATATCTACAAGTGGGTATATGTTTAACCTATTTAGGGGAGAAATCCATTGGATGATCAAAACAAAGTCTGTAGTGGTACTCTTAACTACAAAAGTTGAATACATGGTAGCCACTCATGCAATAAATGAAGTAGTATGGTTATAGAGATTGTGTTTACGTATTAGGTTGGTACAACAAGTTGCAATGATAGATTGTGACAGTCATATTGAAATATTCCTGGTGAAGAATCTAGCTTATCCTTCAAAGAAAAAACATATTGATTTTCAATATCACTTTCTGAGATAGATGGTTAAATAAAAAAAGGTGTTCTTGATGAAGGTGGACACTTTGAATAATGTTGTAGATTCATTAACAAAATCTGTGAGCACTAAGAAGTTCTCTTCGTGTAGAGGATCTATCAACACTTCTTCTTTGGATTGTTGACTATGTAACACTATAATCCCTTGGATGCAAAGAAAACAATAGGTGGGAGAATGTTGGGTATGTGTTATATTCTTTGCACGACACATGATTTTTCAGCACATGGTTTTCACTAACGGTTTTCTAGTTTTGATTTAGGAATTAGGGTTTTTGACTAATCTGAGTCAATGTATTATGGGTTTTGGATGTCGTGGATTATATATATATATATATATATTATTGTAAACATTGAAGATATATGATGAATATAATATTATAGGTGTGACTCTAAACAGGTTGTTGGTTTTCCCAGTTTGTCTTTCCAGGATTATAATATATATGTAATGTGTATGTGTTCCATTATATATTTTTTGTTTTTATTAAGAATTTGTTTGCAATAATTAATTGTGCAAGGTTAAAATCTACATATTGTGGCCATGATTTTTGTGGATACCAAGTGGCAACGGGATTTTGCAAGTGTTTTTGGTTGGCCCAAAGTGCATTGTAAGATTGAGAAGGATTAGAATGAATACTTGATGATTGATTTCACCAAGGTATATTTTGATTTATGAGACAATGTTGCTCAATTATTTCACTTGTTCCTGGATAAACTGATTTTATTCCAGATAGTGAAGGACAATTCTTTGTATCATGGTCACATTAAAAAATAGCACATATTTCTATACTATCCAAGGGACACTCATGAAGGGGATGTTACTTACGAAATCTTGGACAAAATACATCCAAAGGTAATATTTCATCATCTTGCTTCTTATTTATTTTCATAGTATCTAGTTGGGAACTTAGAGAACCAAGGATGATAGTTTTGAAATTTTCTAACAAATTTTGAAATTCAACTCAAGTAAATGCACTTATTGAGGATTCAATAATTCTCGAAAGACTTTCCCGAGACCCCTTATTTGTTTATTGTTACCTCTTGAATATATTCTACATAACTCACAAATGGTAGTATAAGGTAGTTGAGAAACATCTCTAGCCCCCATCAAATTTAGAACATCCAAACACTCATCTCAGATACATTTAATAAAAAGTGTATGTAGTGTGTTTCCTTATAATTGGTGTTGGTTGGATCATCTAAGATTGTATTGGAATATTTGGACATAGTCCTCCATACTCTATTCTTCTTTTTGAGTCATTTTGAAGGTTTCTCCTCACAAATCCCTAGCTTGGTAGTAGTATTGGTGTTTTTAAAGGAATGCTTGTCTCATATTATCCCAATTTTGTATTAAATTTGTACCCAACCCCATGAACCAATGTAAAGTTGAAACCTTTACATAGATGGAAATTTTTTTAGTTTCTGAGCATCATATGAGTAGTCATAGCTACGACACAATATATCAAACTCAAAGAGAAATTTGTCTAGATTCTCACTACTTAGCCCATGGAAATGAGCTAAAGAAGCAGGTGGGATGTTTTTCATCTAGGTTTTACCCTCTATATCCCTAATAGGAAAATCAAATATGACACAAATATATAGAATAGATCCTCCCCCTTCTTTCTGTTGTTCACCAGCCATGATGAATAAGGAGTTTTTTCAAAATTTCACAGGCCCTCCAAATTAGGTTATAGATTATTTTGAGGTAGATAATATATAAGGTTCTCGTTTATGAATGGTGTTTTCAGGGGGATATAATTCAACATAATTTGTGGAATTTTCCTCCAAATTGGATGTTGTCTCTTCTACATGAGGCTTTTTTTTCACTTACAATGGTATTTCCTCCTCCTCTTACACCTCTTCATTCTAGTGTGTTAGATTCTTGGGTGGCTCTTACTACACCATAAAAATTTCCTCTAGAATCTCTTACTCTATTCATGCACCCTTAACTATCATGAATTTGGATTCAATGGAATAGACACTCACAACAAATTATTATGGTGAATTCGGCATGCTTTTACACTATATCGATATTATAATGAAGTCTTATTTACGTCTTACCTTCTCTATTCTACTGCATTCATCGTTGAATGAATTTAAAAAGTAATATTGTAATATTCCTAAACCAGTGTAAACTAGAGATTCTTGATTATTTTAGTGTCTCCTTGGAAATGATGCCAAAAATGACTTCACTAAAATATGTTGTTTAAAGAGATAATTATCTTAAGGATTCATTTAATCATCAAACCTAGGGTTCATTTTGAACTTGTGAGACACAAATGTTATATGCACATAGTTAAGAGACTCAACATTGACTGGTTTTCAATATGTCTACTTAAATAACAATCTACTCTACTTAAGGTAAAACTTTCAAGTGAAAAAAAAAAAAGCAAAAAGAACTACTTTGATTGTGTCTTGGTCTGACTAGTGGCTAGTTTTTGCTATGGGTTACAGAGGTTCCCATTCATGCTTTGGAAGTGAGATAAAAAATATACAGCCATTTCATTCTAATTTAAATTTAACTTCATTCAAATTCACACTTTAAATAAACTAATCTAGTAGCTAAAAATAAAATAGTAACAATAACAAGCTTGTATGACACAATGCTTATGAATATAGTATAAAAGGTGAATATAAACAAGGTTTTGATTTAAATTATGTGTGGAAACCAACATATAAATAGAGTAAATGAAAATTTTGTGAAGTAATTTAATTAAAGAAAGAAATATATATATATAGAAAATGATAATTGAATACCTCCTTGAAGCAGGCCCAACTCCAATTCAGTTCAATAAACTATGAAAGCTAACTACAACACTTTAAAAGTCACTCATAACATGAAATGAAACTTTGTGTGTGTGCCAGCAAATTGAAAGTTATGTTCACAAAGTATATAATAATCCTTTAATTTGTCTCCTGTCTCCCAAACACGAGAATGGAATTCAGTTTATATATCTATTATGGGAATCTACTCATAATTGTTTGTATTTACAAAATTCCCTAAATCTACGGACATATATAACTTATGTTCATTAAGCATATGATGTGTTTCATAGAGAAATTTACAATCCATAGGTATAAACATACCAATAGCCTATGCATTTCAAGGTAGAGATTCATGGCTAAGGGTAAATGCACTCGAACATCCTTTGGATTTACTCCATTGCTTTGTCCACCTGTGCATTGGATGGATTCGACTTGCTTCTTTTTTATTCTAGTCTTCTCCAATACTCTAAGGAATCACCATCTCTCTATTGCATCCTTGGATCAATTGCAACCTATGATTTGCTTGGTCATTTTTAACATTTATAGTTAACATCTTTTATTTGGATTGAAGATGAAACTCAAACTTCTACCATAATTTTATAATATAAACATGAAAACCTGAAAAATACAATCCATATTTACCTTTGTATAAATGATAACTATGATAGGTGGAGAATGTTATATATTAAGCTTACATTTGGCTTTATTAAACTTAATCATCATCAATTTTGAGACAAAAATTATCATTTTACCATCCTAACAATTATTAAAGTTTTTTTTTTTTATTGATTACAATTTTTTTTTTACATTAACATATGTGTTGATGAATCACTAAAAGTGATAAGTCTATAATTATAAATAAGTGTTTTGACCTATTCAAGTTATTTTATTACTCAGTTAAACCATCCTACCTTGTTTATATATATCTTTACAACATTGTAGATGCATCTAGTTGAAAAAACTCTCCTAAATGAATTGTTTTAAACCTATTATAAAAAAAAAGTCATAATTTAGAATTCATGAGTCAACTAAACCTTTGTGATGAAAAGGATAGTTCAATTTTATATTGATATTCATATTATCGAACTTGCGTTTGAGTTTCTCACAACAATGGGTGATTATGGGATAACTGTTTTTTATTTTTTTAAATACATCACTTTCTTGTTAACATCTAGAGTTTCTTGTTCTTGGTTTTTGAACATGGGTTTTTCATCACAACGTTTTCTATATATACTTAGCACAAGCATAGCATAAAATGTCTTATCACTAAATATCCTTGGAGGAAGAAAAAATTAGGACAAAGAAGAAAGAAAATTATTTAAATATATGTATGTATTTTTTCCTTGTTATCATTGGTTGCAATGTTTTCAAAATGTCATGCATGAGAAATCAAGATGAATTAGAAAAAAAGATTATCAATCATTATTCGTCCATTGAAATAGGAATTCTCTATATAAGTGTGTTGAAATTGGAGTTCTCTATATAAGTGTGTCAGAAGATTGTTTTGAAATTTAATTACAACATTAATTTCAAACATAATAGATAATGTGATAGAGTTTATTGAATTTCTAAATATAATAGTGTGATATTATTAAATAGCTATTTGTAGAGTTTATTGTTTCCCCTTCTAGCCTAGAGGAGTGATAGTGCACATGATCATAGAATGTGAGTAGTGGGGTGTAAATTTATGGATTAAATGGAAATCCATGGCATGACGGCCTGTAAAAATGTCATTGGTGTTTCACAATTTATTTATTTGTTTTTTAAATATATAAAATAAAGTATTATATTTTGTTTGACACATTATGTATTTTGTTTGACCCATTGTTATTTTTTTTTAATATTATTTATTCACGTGTACATATTATAGTTAAAGTGAATACGAAGACCATTCCACATGTTTGTGTTCATTAATTCGAAAAAAAAACACATTCATTAAAGGAAAAATTTTAAATTATGATTTTATCTATTTTTATATATTTATTAAAAATAAAATAAAATAAAATAATTAAATTATAATTTTATTTATTTATTGATATTTATTAAAAATAATAGTAAAAAAAATATTAAAAGAAAAATTTTAAATTCTAATTTTATTTATTTTTATGTATTCATTAAAAATAGTGATACATGGTTATGTATGCTAGATGCTTGTTGACAATATTAATTACGATTTTTATCTTATGGAAATATAGTGAGAGGATTATGCAAGTGAGTCTACCTTGTAAGAACTAAAATATGCCCCAACGTACAACTTAGAAGAAGTCTGTAAAGATGGTGGAGGATATGACACCTATGCTAGTCGAGATAAATTCTTATTAATTGTGTAAAGAGTGAGAATTTAGTAGTTCTTTTGATAGATGCATGCACTAGCTTATTGTTCATTGCAAATTTCTTAATTGTTTCCTTTTATTATGTTGTTCTTTACAACATAAAGAAGAACATGTTAAAGTTTGGGAGGATAATGATGATGAAAATTAATTAAATTTTTGGTTTTTCAATGATTGTTGATATGATTTTACTTTTGCATTTAAGATTAGCATTTCCCTGGGATGGCGATAGACCATTTGTTTACATGTATAATATATAATATATATATATATTGTGAATATATATATATATATATATATATATATATATATATATATATATATATATATAATTAATGTATTTTGTATTATAATATGATTAAAATTATTGAAAATGAATATTTGTTTGAATTGTTTTAAAAAAAATATGAAGTCTACAATATAAAAAAATGTGACAATGTTATAAAAAAACAAGATATAATGGAAACTACATGGACATAACCTAATTCAAATTTGATGAGATCTTAATACCTAAAACAACAAAATATGAACTCTAAAATAGATGTAGGAAGTGAAAAGAGGATGACAAAAGGTTTCTTACAAGATGATGATGACACCCCTTAGGAAACTTTACTACAACACACTTAGGACATAACTAGGAATTACACTAGACACCCAGGACACTACTATGATACAACTACAATTCTACCATGTTGCACTCACAACGTAAGTATGGTTCTAATGAGACATATATGATGTTATTAGGATGCAACCAAGATGTATGTTAGACACTTAGGATGATATAACAATGCAATTAGGATGTTGATGCCACACCCATGCTACAAATTGGATGTTAAAGAGACTCTAAATGTAATATGAGGATGTTAATAAGGCTATAAAAGGAAGCTAAACTACTTATGAAAAACTAAAAGGATGTAATATTCATGAAAATGATGCATAGTAGGATGTTATTCATATGTATAATTATGAATGATAAGGATATATGAGGGATGCAAAAAAGGACGTGTTCCTATTGCGTCCTATTTTTCATCTCTATTTCATAAAAAAACCAACTATAAAAAGAAAAAACAATGTGGTGTCTTTTCCCAACACTCTCATCCATAGGATGAGTAGCCATGTTACATTGATTTCTAATTATGGCCCTTAGAAGCCATATCCCCACAATAACAACTGAATAAGCCTCCAATACATAAAATGCATGCACAACGCAACATAAAAGATTGCAGTGGAATATATTAGCATGGTCTAATAGATTTCATGGAACCCTAGTGACCATATCTATAATTAATCATTCACATGCACTAATATACACTCTACACTACAAGGAGAACACCTTTTAGAGGATTTTTTTGCGAAGGCTTTTAGTGTTACAAAATTTGGCAAAAATTTCAAACAAACCTTCACTAGAATCTCCTCTATTGACTCCAAAAGTTTTAGCAGATGTTTTAATAGATGTTCCATATAACTGAAAAAATGGGTGGGAGAAGGTTGTAGCAGAGTGTCAGGCTACTAAATTAAAGATTTTAATGTCCTGAAACAATGAATTGTCAAACCAGGGTAAGTAAACTTAGAGCTGCTACACCGTATCTGCGGGTAAGATTCTACTTCATGTCTAAAGGCTATTCTTGAAAGAAAACACAAATTCACTCTTAAAAACTGAATCCTAATGACTACCTTGAAACTTATCATCTCCTATTTGGTCCATCAACATAAAACAGTTCTATGCTTAAGTGCAGGTGCTTCTATCTCTACTCTAAATGTGATTTCACAAGACTATCTACCACTATCTTTAATCATCTAATCATCACGATTTCTATCTAAGCCATAACAGAAAGAGTATTTCCTAAAATTCTTTTAATCTAAATATCGAAAATAAATCTAAATCTATTCTACAGGAAAAATAAAGAAATATTCTACTTACCCTACTGGTACCGGAAGCTTCCTCTGATTCACTTGCAACCTAGTTATCCTAACAAAGCAGAATAATCTAACTATCTATCAAAGCAGAGTAACCTAACTATCCTAACCAAAACAAAGTAAATTCAAACTCTAAGTTACGTTCAGATTGAAAACTGGAATCAAAGCAAACCTAGTTCATGCTCTAAACTCTATAGGAATCAACCGTGCTTTCAAAATTCATCAACGTAGAAGATATTCATATGTTGGAAATGATACAGTTGAAGAATAATTTAAGCCAGAATATGAACAAGTTAATTCCCAAACTCTAAGCTAGCATGCATGCAAATACTAAAGCACTGAAATAAACTAAATCTAAGACAGAGAAAAGCAGTGACTTGAACCTGTTTTGTGGGCCCAACCAAAAGGTACAAATGTCAAAAGGAAGAACCAGAACTACTTATATCATTCTATGCAAACACTGTGTATACTTCATGCTCCATTTACTCAGAAAACTAACTCAAATCAGATGACAGTAAAGTAACATAACGCAACAACAAATTGTATTCAGAAATGTGTATCATAACATAACATAACCCAACGTTCCTTAGGAGTGATATTCTGTTTATATAGATCTTCTCAATAACAGTTTAAAGAAAAAATACATTAATTCAAACGGATCCCAGATCCGAAAATAACTCGAAATCAGTTAAAAATTGTCTTCACATCTTCGTGACACGTAGTGTCACGAAGTGTGAATCATGAAATATTAACAACTTCGTTCTATAATTGTGCCTTCAATCATCATATGAGTGATGACTCCATCTGTCATGTAAATCGCACTGTCTCCCACTCTGGCCATAACGCGTGGATCTTTAGTAGCTTTGTTGGTATCTCCACAGGGTGCGAGGTGGTACCTGGTACTGGAAAATCCTGTTTCAAAAATAGAAATAGTACCTAACTCAAGCCATATTAGTTTCAATATTAATTTAAAACATCAAAATACATAAAAATAACTTGAAATGTAAAAATACCTTGAGTAGCCCCATTGAGTGGTAAAGAGATGTCAATTATGTCAAATCAAGGCCAAAAGGGAGTGGTACTGGGTATGGAAATGGAGGTCTTTGTGATATAATATAGGCAAAACATGATCAAAAATGGAGACCAACATGCCCCCAAACTGAAGTCTTTGCCTGTCCTCAGGCAACAAAAAAGTCAAAGACTGATAGCAATCAGAGCGTTGCAGCAACTGCAACCAACATTTGTAACCTCTCATGTTTCTTCCTATTTCTGATTTCTTTCATGAGGACTCAGTTGATTATAATATGCTTTCTGGCAGTCTTCTGTAGTTTCATGTTCCTTTGGAAAAGACCCTTATTCCTTTGTTTTAATCTGTCAATTTTGGACAAGAGATTAGTCACCCTGACTTTCATGAGTTCATTCTCTGTTTTTATATGTCGATCCAATACGGTGTACTCATGTAGCTTCTCTTTCAACCTGTTATTCCTGCTTTCTAGTCTGGCTACCATTGGTTTCAAGGATTGACTAGAGGAAATTTCACAGTAGGTTTCAAATGTTTGATCATGTACTGGTTGTGGCTGAGGACTAGATGCCTGAGTGAACTCGTCTGGGCTTTGAGCAGGGGTGTTAACTCTATCGGAATTATGATCTGGACTGAGTTCAGGAGTGAACTCATCTGGACTTTGTTCATAGGTGTCAACTGGATATGGATGATATGGACTGAGTTTAGAGGTGTCAACTGGATCGGGATTGTCAACTGGACTAGGTTTAGGAGTAAATTCTCTTTGTATTCGAGCAGGGGTACCTATTGGTACTTGAATTGTCTCATTCTGCTTAATTCCTTTGGGCGCAGTAGCCTACCAATCCACTTTACAGATTTTTCAAATTAATTGGGACAGAGTCCAAGTCATTTCCGAGGGATCTGGAGCCTCCTCATGATCATCCACACTTTCTAACCTCTCTTGTGGTGGGTAACTGGGCACAGAGTTATCCATACCTGACACTGTGGTTTTACATTTTCGTTTTGGATTTCTCCTAGGTTTGTCAGTCAGCTCTGCCAGTTCTTCCACGTCAATTATGTTCTCAGCATCTAGGGAAGAGCTCGGGATTTCAACTTGTGACTCTATAGGAGTAGTATTCTTCACAGTTTCATTATTGGTTTCCACTCCATCAGACCCATGAGAATCAGATGAATGTTCTGAATCAGGGTCTCTAGTACCGGCTTCAATTGTGCTGTCAGGTATGTTCTTAGGTTTAGCACAGACTTTGGTCAGGGTTTTAACCCTCTTTTTCCTAGCGTTCAACTTCTTTTGTGGGGGAACAGGCTTAACACTCCTATCTTTAGACTTGGCAGAGGCTAGGGTTTTTATAGTGAACATATCCCAAGTTTCTTGCTTCTTGGACAGTGCAGACTTAATCAATATCTTAACAAAACCAAAATGAAATAGACTTCCACGATAATCTTTGGCCTTTCATACCTGTTTGACCATCTTTTTTAAACTTTTCAATAGAAAGAAGGGTATGTTCAGCAGGTGATTACCTTTAAAGTGTAACATGAGTCGGGCATGGTAGGGAAATACGATGGTGTACCGTCCTTCACATGTGAGGTAACATTGGAGGATAGCTAACAATTGAGCCCACTGTGGTTCCAACGATGACCGCGATGTTCCCTCGGACCACTGTGTTTCCCGGTACTGTGGTTTCAAAAGATGCGTACAAAGCTTTTTGTCAACAGGCTGTCCCTTTTTCCATCTCTAACCGGTGGTGGGCAGTTGAATTGCTTCTGAAATAAATTTCTCCATGACTTCAAACTCGAGCTCCCCCACTTTAGCGAACCCACCCTGAAAATGCAGAGCAAACTGAAGCGTAATTGCATCATTATATCCATCGAAATTCTTAAGAAATGGCTCCCACCCTACTCTCTTAAAAATATCTCTGGTTGCCTCATATTCCAGAAGGGCCTCTAAGTCTACATATGTCTCCGGTTCATGGCGATTTGCTACCATGGTGCCACTTGATATCGTAGGGAAGGTCTATGTGTGGGCAGTGAAATTCAAATGAGGGCGACGAAGGAAGAGAATGTGATGAAGGATGTAGTCGGGAGAAAAATCATAGGAGAACATTTGAATTGTCGTGGGGATCGATGGTGTGTAGAAAAATGATGATAGTCGTACATGAGTGCAGAGTGTTATCATATACGAGTCATGTCGAACTCAACTCCGGTAATGTGGTGCATTTTCATGATATGAAATGTTGTTGTGGGTTGGTTCATTAGGTACAGGTCTTGGTATGATGAAACATTATGGGGTAAACAAGGCATTCTTAGTTCAAACTATTAATATGCAAATTAACACAGTAAATCAACATGAACTAAGCATACCTGAGTTAAATTACCTATCCCTTTTGTTATGCAATTGTTGCTGTAGAATTTTTCTTTTGAAGTCAAGTCTGGATCTGAAGGGCGCGAAAATTATAATTGCTCTTGTATTTCTGATGACCACTGTAACTGATGAACTCTGTGCTGGTACTAACTGGTACTGATGAAACAATTAGGAATCTGTCTTTTGTTCTGTCCTGAAAGAGATCAACTGAAATCATGTCTTCAACAGCTTCAAAGCTCTACCCATGGTACAATTTTGGTTTGTGTGAATGGATGTTCTGAAGTCGAACACAAATAGAAATCATCGGATTACTGGCCATTAATGAATGTCGTTAACCGATGCGAGATGACCCACCAGTGATGTCGATGGGCCTCAAGGTACCTATAGCACATCCTAACAGGTACAAATAGAGGTGTTGGTGTCGAGTCACCTATAGGATCTATCAACCAAGAGACATTGGTGTATTCCCAAGGTTGTCAACAAGGACATCTGCCATTGAGGCATGCAGAGTCCAGGGTGCTAAATAATCTCTAATCTCTGCTCCAGATAAGGTGCTGATGTCAATGGAGTGAGATTTGTTGGAAGGTGGACCTTAACGTATTCCACATCATCCAACGCGAGTGCAGATAGAAATCTTGCAGACATAATTTTTTGAACAGTAATCAATTACTTGTGGATTTTATGAGCCCAAGTTAGTACGTGCTCATTTCTTTCTCATGTTTGGAGAGTCTGAGGAAATGCTAAAAGAAGACTCTAAGGGGGTTTCTTTCCCATAATAATTCACCAGGTCTGGTAAAGAATAAGCCTTCCTGATAAATGCCCCTTTCA